>VXBQ01006195.1:464643-605325 GCA_013400175.1 Phainopepla nitens | reverse complement strand
GAAAGAAAGAAAGAAAGAAAGAAATCCACATAATTGCATAGCAAATATAAAAATTAGAGGACTGAATCCAGTGAGAAGTGAAAACAAAATACTACCAGATGAAGCTGTATCACTTACTCTTTAATGAAGAATATTTTGTTCCCTACTGAATAATTTTACTGCAGAAATTGAATGTTGCTCTGATGGAAACAACACTAACCACAAGAATGAAGGAAGTATAATGTACATCCTATTTATCATGTAATCAGTGTCATATTTCATGGTGGATTGCACAGAGATCCACAAAAAGATTCACAGAAAAAGCAGAGAGAATAGGTGCAACTGGCCTAATTTAGTAGCCCATAACTCTACTATCAAAGTCACAGGGTAGAATAGTTAAATTTAAAAGAAACCACTCATGATTTGAAATTGCCCTCATTTTAGGAATGCAAGGCCTGCACAATCCAGCTTGAATTATTCAAATTATTATGTGCCTCATAGTAATGAGATAAGATTTTGCATCAAATAATAATCAATAAAATTTTGTTGGAAGAAATATGTTTTGGTAAACACACACAGGATAAAAAAGTATATGCCATAGAAGGAGGACAGATCACAAAAGTTTTGATTCTCAGCACAGCTGAATTGGGTAGAAAGCTCCATGAGAAGAACACTATAATAGATTCAACTTTGAAAATTAACATATTGGTTAAACTAGTGGGTTTTGATCAAGCATTTACAAGGCATTCACTTTTATCTAAGAAAAAATACTGTCATTGTGTTTCAGGCAGCATCTAGAGCTCAATGAGCAATTTAGATCTGATACAGGGTTGCCCAGCAAGAAAAGCTTAGGTGAAGGAGCATGGGCTGCCCAGCAGGACTTTTGACAGCAAACTATTTCTGTCCCTTAAAGACATGACAGTTATAATTCAATTGTTCCATTTTTATCTCACCACTGGGGAGTCTCTCTGTCTCTTCTGCTTGGTTTCACAGTGACCTGGTCCATACTTGTATCCAAATTTATTTATTTTTCATGGCATTAATTGATTCATTCTGTATTGCTTCTATCTTCCTGGTCATCAACAAACCCAGTCTTTTGGGAATAACATCTCAAAGCAGAATTAGTGCTTACTATTTTTTATAAACAGAAGGAAACTTCAAAGATTGCTCATTTAAAATTCTGAGAATGTACTGCTAATGCTGAATTGGGATACTAGTAGTAGACAATTACCTTCACAATTTCAAATGATGGCAACACTGTGATGGTGGAAACACTGATTTGCACAATATCTATTATCGTACAGCTAAGGATTGCTCCATAACATATAAACCAGCACATGGTTTAACTGAGGATTTTCAAAAAGATTTGGGAGAAAATAATAGATGGGAAGCATTATTGAAATACTGACATCTTGAAATGCAGAGTTGTTAACTTCTGAAAGTTTCATCTCTAGAAGGATGACACCCATCAGGGAATTTAACTCTAAACAGTATCCTTGGAAGTTCTTTTAATATGTAGATACAGAAACCTGTCCAAGAAATCTGTAATTAAAAAAAAAAAAAAAAAGTGTAGGTGGAACAACAAAAGATGCATTATGGTAGACTTGCAAAAGTGCAGCTGATATTAAATATTTTTCTCTTCATGTATGAAGCAATTCAGGAAAAAAATGGACAATAACATGGAGTACATTTATCGTGCTCATGTATATTTGAAACAAAAACATGAATAATAGCATGAGTAAATAAAAAGCAACATATAAATGTATAGAAAATGTAAAAAAGAATACAATGTAAATTATTTAAATCCACTGCAATATCAGATGATTTCTAAATCAAAAGAAAGTGTAGATATTCAGGAAAAATTATTTGTAACCCATGAAAATACCACATGAATGTTGACTAGCTGTATGATAAAAACAGGTATGCTATGACAAACTACTCAAAGGAAAAGAGAAAAAACTGTTTAATTTATTAAATGCAGTATTTAATATCAAGCATTTATACCAATGGATTTTTATCTATTATTACAATAGCCTGTAAACAGAAATTTAGGAAAATTAAAAGCATATATACTTTTATTGATGTACAGATATTAAACACAAAATAATAAGACCCTAGTTATATGATTGCAAATTATACTTTGGGAAGAAAAACAAGAAAAAAAGTTCCAGAAATATTATATTACCATATACCAATATTTTTATATATTTTTTTAACTGCAGCACATCAAACATTTGTTGCTGCAATGCAAATTGAAATGTACAAAGCTTCAGGATGGTCAATGATTGTATCTTGCTACTATGCAAAGATTTGATGCATGTTTTTCCACTTTCTTACACCTTTCAGCATCAGTTATCTTCATCTTTACAAGGCAACAGTAAACAGATTTTAAAATTAGGCTACTCCATCTGAAAGTAAAGAAAAAGAACAACACATCTTCCAGGGAGACAACCAAAATTCAGATTATCTGGAGCAGGAGCCAAATGCAGTGCCGTGATGTCTGACACTCTGCATTAAATGGACAACTTAAGTTCTTCTATTGTTGCCATGTTCTTAGCAAAAAAGAGAATTTAGTAGATTGTATTGGGTTTTGCTGGAGTAGAGTGAATGTTCTTCACAGCAACTAGTAAGAGGCTGTGTTTCAGATTTGTGCTGGAAAGTGGTGATAACACAGAGATGTTTTTGGTATTGTAGAGCAGTGCTGGTGTGGAGTCGAGGTCTCTTCAGCCTCTCACCCCACCCCGTCAGTGAGAAGGTTGGGGTGCACAAGTAGTTGTAAGGAGACACAGCTGGAGTAGATGACCCCAGCTGACCAAAAGTATATCCCAGACCATAGGGCATCATTCTCACTCAGCATATAAAGCTGGAGGAAGAAGAAGGAATGTTGGGGACATTTGCAATGTTGGCATTTGTCTTCTCAAGTCACTATTCCATGTGGTGAGCCCTGCTTCCCTGGAAATGGTCGAATACCTGTCTGCAAGTGGGAGATGGCAAATTAATTCCTTGGTTTTTGTGACTTTACCTTTTAAACTGTCTTCATCTAAACCCATGGATTTTCTCATTTTTCCTTTTCTGATTCTCTCCCCTGTCCCAACCCTTGAAAATGAGTGAGCAGGTGCTTGAGACTAGGTGCTGGCTGACGTTCAACCACAACATGTATCCAGACTGGCAAAGGGACATTACATAAGCGCATTTAACTTAGTTACACTATTATTAGTTACTTCATTAATAAAATCATTATTATTTTTTCATGTCTTTCTTAGAGGCTTGACTTGTTAAAAAAAAAAAAAAGGAAAAAATATTCTAAAAATCCATTAAAGAGACTTTTTTCCTAACTCTAATTTTGCAAAACCTTTCTCCTTTCTAATTGAGGCTTTTATACATTTTTGGCCGTTGACTCTTTCACTCAGGCCAGTAAAAGTGTTTTAAAGAATTTGCTTTGCCGCAATGCTTCTGACAGAGCCAATTTGTTGCAACAGACATTTCAGCATTCTGCAGGGGCTATCAGAACAAAGCAAAACACATGCAGTCTTAGAGATACTGTCTTAAAATCTGGCACCATGTTCTAAGATTGATCTGTATAATGCATCCTGTCCCTAAGCACAACTCTGAATGTCATGTCTATTAACTCAAAGGTCCTTTCAAAGACCAACCTGGACTCTGCATTTTGTTGGTTTTATAATAATCAAAACAGGTATTTTAATGCAGCATTTTGCTGTCTGCTGCAATCCACTATTACCTCAAAGAGATATATAGAGAGATATATCAATATGTCAATTACCTTTAATTAAATGAATATCATCTCTTTAGAATAAGGTCTTTGCCAAAATATGAAAAGAAGTGTTGCAAGTTGTCTAGCCAACCTTTCGTCAATTGGCTGATTGCTGACAGCTCAGTGGTACATGAATCAAGAGCCAGAATATCATTTGCTAACATATTGGGAAAATTATTTCTGGCACCAAACTGCACCTGCGTGTTATAAGAAAATGCTTTTAGACATTTCCACAACCAGAGCAATGAGGCCAACAGAACAAATCTGGTTGTCAAGTCTTGTATGCATGACACTGCATTAATACAGCATTAATTCGATTTATCTAGATAAATCTTAGTGAACAAAATGAGGAACAGTAAATTGATAAATTTTGAAAGTCAGTAGACAGTATTTATGAAAGAGTCTATATAGTTTAAAGGCTGGAACCCACTAATGAATGGAAAAAATAAGGACTTCTATATGTATCTCCCTTGTAAGGGAGGTCCCTCCCTGAATCCTAAAAGTGGCAAGACTGAAGATGCATGCTTCAACAATTCCCTACTGAGTAGTTAGTCCAGGCCTTTCCTCCCCACCTCAGAGTGAAAAGGTGCAAACCCACTTCTGCAAACCCATTCCCGCAAACCCATTCCCAGACAGTGTATATAACTTCAGGTCTATGACTTTTACTATAGGAGCAGGAAGCTAAAAGTTAGATGTCTTTAGAACAATTTAAAAAATTAAGTACCTAAATGAGAACTTACGGGTAGAATTAAGAAAAGTGATATCACTTGTGTAACCTCAGGCATTTTATTGAGACACCCAAGAAAAACTTCCTTAGATTCCTTCAGTGGAGAGAAAAACACTCTAAGATGTTAATGTAGCTCATTAAAATCAGTATCATCATGCTGTCTTTCTTCATGGAATACTAACTTTATTGCAATGGGTTCTTGACTTCTGTGCCTCAGTTAGATGGTAAGAACCTTCTGTAGATATCCTAGGGCAAATTATCAGCTAAATAATTTTATCCATGTACATCCTACTGTGATATTGCAGTAATCTCCTTTCCTTTAGCATGGATTCACTAAGGAGAAATCATGCTTCACCAATCTTATAGACTTCTGTGATGACACAGCAGGATACATCAACGAGGGGAGAGCAGTGGAGGTTGTCTGCCTCAACTTCAGCAAGGCTTTTGACAATGTTTCCCATAATATCCTCTTAGGTAATCCCAGCAAATGTGGATTAGGTGAATGGACACTGAGTTAGGTCCAGAACTGGCTGAATAGCAGAGCTCAGAGGGTTGTGATCAGCAGAATCCAGCTGGAGGCCTGTAGACAGTGGCATCCCCCAGGGCTCAGTACTGAATCCAGTCTTATTCAACTTGTTTTTCAGTGACCTGGATGAAGGATAGAATGTGCTCTCAGCAAGTTTGCTGATGATATGAAACTGGGAGGAGTGGCTGACACACCTGAAGGCCATGCTGCCATTCAGTGGGACCTTGATAGGCTGGAGAGATGGGCAGAGAGAAACCCCATGAGGTTCAGCAAGGGCAAGTGTAGAATTCTACACCCGGGGAGGAAAAACCAGCACAGGCTGGGGGCTGACCCACAGAGAGCAGCTCTGCTGGGAAGGACCTGGGAGTGTTGGTGGATGACAAGTTGAACATGAGGTATGTTGTCATTATTTTTCATCCTTTCTAACTTACACTATGTCTGATGATACCTATTTAAGTCTTTGCATCTCATTTCCAGTAGGTTATGAGCCATCAATTAGAGTAGTGCACAGGGGGACTAGTATTTGGACTGCCCTATGTCCTTTTGGTCTCAGGCTATGTGAAATGTCCTTAATGGACAACTAAGTAGCCAAAAAAACATTCTAGTACTGCTTTTCCTATTTGAAGGAAGGTGAGTAAGCACAAGAGACAAGCAGGTAATTTATAGTTAAACATTTTCCTTTGATCTGTATATTGCTTTTTCTATTTCAGGCTAATTTGATTAAACACACACAAAGGGGGAGCCAAAGGAGTAAGGTTTTTTCTTTAGGCAGCTAGCCAGGAAATGCAGTAGCAGAGATCTAATTTGTTATTGTTATTATTATTATTAATCAATCTCCAGCTGAAACACATAATTGACTCAAAATAACAGAGGACCTGAATTAAATCTGAAATATTTGAACGTACTTAATATGGGGTTTTCCAGCACTAAAAGCTTGAATAGTTTCAGCTGTTTTCAATACTACTGAAAATGTAGGTAAAATTTTATTGTGGCTGCACAAGTTATTTTGTGTCAGCTGAACTTCAATGAATGACAGTATGGATGCTGTTACCCCACTGCAAATATGAAGAAAAATGCTATAGCTTATGTCCTCTCTTGTTAAGACTTAAGCAAATGCATTTCATATTACATTTCCTGTCAGTTACACAGTCAAAGTACAAAGTAATTACCTACATCCGATTTAGTCATCTAGATGCCTTTTATAAAGCACAGGGAGGAATGGCAGCTGTGTGGAGTGATTCATCTCATTCTAAAGTAGACAGCTAAAGTATATCAGAAGAAATATGCCTTAAAAGTACCTATTTCTTTTTTAATAGGGAACCTTCCCGTTTAGATGCAGACATCTCACCAAATTTGTACAAGACAAATACAGTCACAACAGTTCAGCTTACACATGACAATTATTCTCTAACAATAATTTATTTGTATGTTTGAGCTGTTATGATTTTTTTTCTATGTGAAGGCATGTACTCTTGGCTCCAAGCACTTATTGCTGATGTACACACCACACTGCCCTGCTTGGCCTGGCTGTGAAATGTAAACACATGAGGTTAGGGGACTGACACTGACTTCAGTCCTTCTGGTGCTCCAAGGAGACACAGGTCTGTGTCCTCCATGCTAAGTAAGACCTGTGGACAGAAGAAAACCCCAGCTGCAGCTTCATAAATTACAAGTTCAGAATACACACTTGTTTTGCACTTGTTTTAACTGGGTTCAGCAGGACATATCTGATGGTGTAACCTAGTAAGAGAAACAATCTGGGTCTTGCTTATATCGTCATCTTACCACCAATTATATACTTTTATGCTTTTTTTTTTTATACTTAGAAATTGGAAGAAGTTGATCAGCAGAATTGGACTAGACATGCATCTTACTAGATAGGTACACAGTAAAAAGGGGAGCAATTACAGAACAAAACAACAAAAACTAAGAAAAATTCATCATCAATTAAATTAGCCAACAATTTCCAAGGTTTACTCATTCTTCAAATTTCTGTTCTATCATACAAAGATTTCATCTTGATGAGTTAATTTCATAGACAATCCTAACTTCTCTGACCCAAAACTTTAATGCATATAGTGTCTAGACTAAGATTTTGCCAGCAGAAACACTGCCACAAGTCAGCTACCAATGAATTTGCAGCATTTGAAAGATGAATATCAATTAAAAGGCAAAAATTTCTGTGCTTCATATAAAAAAATATGTAAAGTGTTCTGTTCTAGGCAGCTTAGGAATTATTCAAAGTGGTTTAAAAAAACATAAATAGTATATAATTTGTCTTAAGAATTAAAATATGTCCTTTCCTGCCAAACCAAAATTGCAGTCAATGCCTTGTCTTAGACTGTGATTAATGGTATTTAGAAACAATACTGCTGAGATATAACATGTTTTGCAGAGTGGATCATGGATCTTAGTTATTTGGGAGATTATCTGCTAAGTGCTGTTCTTTGTTTGAATTCATAACATCATAACTGTAGCAACAGTGAAGTTGCATCGAATGTTACACTTCATCACAACCACATGTTTTTAGAGGCTTATAACTTTGTATAAATTCTCTTCTCATAAGTTATTCTCAGTCCAAAGAAGGCATTTTGAAACAGTCTGACACAACACCATTTGACTGCTTAGGATTTGCATGTTCAGAAATGTGCTACTTCTTTTGCTTCCTTCTTGATGACACATTAACATACTTGTCATCTTTTGGTACTCAAAACTCACCAGATTTTTTAAGGTGCCAGCTTGCAGTTCTCAACGAGTAGAAATGCTTCTGACACATTTGGGATAGTGCTTAGAAATAACACAGGTTTAAGTGTTGCTCAGTTAGGGAAAGGTCAATGATACTTGTAACTGCCCAAAAGGAGCAGTAATGCTGAAGAAGCGATCAAGATTTGTTATATTTTCCAGTCAGTGGTAAGAGACCAGTCCACTGGCATAGAAAATCATGCTTCTTCCTTTTTCCCTCTCAAAACAAAGTAGACATAAATTTGTTTATACTGGCTGGAAAAAAATATTTACCTGTCCTAAATAATTCTTATCCTAAAAGGATACTACAGTTAAACAGGTGACCATGCATATCAACATCTGACATGTGGCCACAGCTCAGTGGGTTTGAGTCTAGGCATTCTGTGGTGAAATATGGGTCTAGACATCTAGGTGCTATTCTCACGTGATCCCTAGAGGAAGAGTTTAGTGACAGCGTCAAACTAATTAAGCACCTCAGAAAAGCAGCTGTAGAATCCCATTCAGCGTCCTGAATAATGCCAGTGAAGCACGGGCTGTCACCTTCTCACATTTGCTCAACAGAAAACCAAACCCACTGATGTCAGAGTCACTGGGAATTTTCGGATGTAAAGGGAAAGGGGAAAAAAAAAAAGGCGAAAAAAAAAAAGGCAAAGAAAAACACTACTAAGAAAAAAGCTTTAGAATGATTTGGTCTTACAGAAGTTGCTGAATCTTCATAAAAATGAAGCTGTGTGCACCACAGCAAGAAACAATGGTCACAAACAGAGGCAATATCACAAGAGGCATCCTCCTTGTCTTATGAGGCTGTCACTCCAAATGGCATATACTGTGAAGCAATAAGCAACAACTTCTACAGATCCCAGAAAGGAGAGAGATAAATGGCACTGAATTGGCTCTGTCTCCCAAAAATGTCTCAAAGAAACTACAGCCACAGCAGGCTGAGCAGATGAGCCCTCAGAGACTGGGCTGAGTCTCAGACAGAAAAGAAAGATTTATTTCCGTCTGGTAACAATGATGCTAATGTCTCAGAGACCCACTGCACCCTGCAGCAGCACCTAGCAATTCTAAAACTAGATGCACATAATTAGCTTAATTACTCGTCTGCTTATAAAATTCAAAATTTCACATTATGTTTATGCTGTTATTACAGTCATATCTGGCAGAGAAAGAAGAATGTGGGCAACTGAACCTTTAAGAGGCTGAGATGAGCCAAACCAAAGCAGTCACTGTCATCTGCTGTCTTGTTATATTATTCAGGAACTCCTGTTATTCAGTATGGATCACCTAGGACTCGAATGTAGCAATCCTCCATCATGCTGCTTGGCACTGAGTGACTGCTGAAAAACACAGCAACCTTGGTGGCTGACAACCTCTATATATTCACAGGACTGCTACAGCATGAACAGCCTATAATACAACCTTCTCCACTCTGCCTCTGTCAAAATATCACTGTACTCTGAAGCTTTTCATAGGTATACAGCATTATTAGAAATTCCACTCCTATTAAAAAGCATGGTTCTCTTCAGGCTGCTAAATTTTGGGAGCAGCAGTAATTTGGGAGAGACAGATACTCCTGCAATTTTGAGTAGAGGTTTGGGACAGCATGGCAGGGCAGACAGATTTCATGTTTGAAGCCATAATCTCTCAGCAAAACCAGAAAATACTGAGAGGCAGATATGGTTGTTTGGCACACATTGGACCTACAGACTTCAAAGAATTAAACAAACTTAGAGATGACCTCTGAGTCCTGAGCCTTTGTCATTTTCACATCCAGAGTAAATATGACTATGAAATATTTTGTTAGTTTTTACTGAAAATCTGCAATTGAAACTTCCAACTTGTTAGAAATCTGAAATTCAATGTATAAACTTTTTGTCCTACTGCCACTTTTATTCCAAATCCTTCTGGTTGATTATTTTTTGAAATCTTACACAATTCAATAGTTGATCTCTTTACCAAATGTCTTAAAGGCCTTTAAACATACTAATGGGATTCCAGTTGCACATTTGCTAAGCCATGGTCTAACAATTTTGTAAGTTATAAGAGCAGACCCAACAAAAAGATGAATAGATTGCAGTTGCTGAAGATTACATAACTAATTTATATAATAGGTAAATTAATAGATTCAGTGAAGGAAAGAGCTGTCTGAATTATAGCACCTTTATTTTTTTTCTTTCATTCTAAAAGGTGTGAATAATAGACTTGAAGCTAATTTCAGTGTCTGAAGAAAGCACTGCACTATGTTAACCTAGCAGCAAAAAGAACAGTAAACAGGTATCATCAAAGTAATCCTTCAGGATTCTTCAGAGCATAAGATGATTGCTCATTTTGGGGTGAAGCCCTCACTTCTTATTCACCTTCCTTTTTTTTCCAGACCACAACTGGTTTTCTTCCAGAGAATAATCTGCTTTATTTCACTTTGTAAATGAAATGAACACAACTGCTATGTATACTAACTATACTTGTGTGTCAAGGGGCACCCAAAATATGCTAGAATTTTTGAAAAGACAAATGGAAAAACCTTGATTTGGCAAGATGTTCTTGTCAATAAAGAACAAACAGACAGGATCCACACGAAGGCATTAAAGCTTATCCAAAAAAAGGATCACACAAGGGATTGGTATTACTTTAAAACCTCAAAAAAAAAAAAAAACTGTCTCTGGAACATCTACCGGGCAAATGAGAAATTTTTGTTTGTTTGTTGTTGACTAGGGCTTTTTCATTCATTTTACAGCATACTATGAAGCCTAGGAACACGTTATAGTACTTCGTAGCAGATTTTAAGACTTGCTAAGTGTCTGTATTTTGCATAAAGCTATTGGATGAGGCTATGCTTTCTGGTATAGCTTGCTACTGTTTGATAGCATTTTGAAAGCATACTGTGCTTGAACTATCAACACACAATAATTGTTAGCTTTATGCTCCACTAGTTATTTTGTTATGTGCAATGGAATAATTACTATGAAGTTTTGTATTGTGGCACTTTTGTCACGGTTGCTTATTAGATATGGAGCCCTATTCTGAACTTTTTATTTGCTTTCTTTGCTGTCCCTTCCATGGCATTAATAATGTACTGCAATTTAATTGAAAATTGGGCCAGAAAACATTAAAGGAAATTTCAGTGGTTCCAGTCATTAAAGATTTACCCTTTCTGGTATGTAAGCAGGGGTTCTTTACTGAGTGCTTATTTATTTGATTTGTACGTAAAACCTGTGTATATTTAAATTCTTTTCATTAAATAAAGCACCGGGCAAGAAGTAGATATCTAGTGAGTCTTTCTTGTAATCATCTCAAAACACTAACATTGTGATGTGGCTACTAATGTGTATCACAGGAAAGGGTGAGAAAATAAGGCATCTATCCAATACTTAAGAAAATATGAAGTACTAAAATAGATTTTTTTTTTAAAAAACCGATGCAGATGGGGGAAAAGGAATATCAACTCAGGTTTCAAGGTGTAAGCTAGATAATTAAAGATCATCCTAAAAATTAGGATTGTACCTACTGTTTGCTGATTTTTGGGGGCTAGGAAGCAAAACGTACACCAAAGATGAGTGAGAATTCATTTTTCACAAAACATGTCTCAGTCATATTTGTCGTAAAGCTGATTATTTCTTTGATCCTAAAATGTTGATTTCTTTTTTTTTTCCTCTTAGTCTCAATTTCTTAAGGTTAACAAACAGATCAGTCTTCTTGCTGAACTGACCAAATTTCCAAGGAACTGAGTTTTGTTAGCAGGAGAAGTGGGACAGCAGGGATCATAGGACTTACTTATGAGAGGATCCTTGACTCGGTAAAGTCGTTTTGGGCCATCTGGTTTGGTCCAGGGACCAAGGGAACTCTTCAAGGAACTTTAGCATGCCTGCTAGGAAGAGATAACTCTGGAGGATATGTCTTCCAGGTAGCTCTGGCATCAGAAATACACACGGTGAGCCACAGGCACAGTCCCCAGCACCCACTGTAGCCACCACCGAAGCACATCACAGATCCTAATAAACCTGGAGCTCCTGCAGGTAGATGCAGCTCTGCATGCCTGGTCCAGCAGAGATCTCTGGTGCTTACCACTGATCTCAGGGCCAGTAATGATGGGCTACTTGCCTGCAGGATGTGAACCACGGCAAGGATACATGTCACCAAGTAGCGGAGCTGTGAGAAGAAGTCAGTGGATTGTAAAACATCAGGGATTTAGATACTCAGTTTTCTTTGTGAGGCAAACAAAATAGTTTTGATTAAAATAGATAGGTTATGATTGAAATAATTCTTAACTTTTTCCTACTTCTTGCTAATTTTTAATATTTTTTTTGGTTATTAATTTCCCCTCTGATTTTAGCTGTTGTAATTTCCAATTTTACAGAAACTGTTTCTGTCCACAACATATTCAAAACAACCAGAACTGGAGCAGCTCAGTCCCTAGAACTCCAGGTTCTCCATTCCCTAGTGAGAATCTTTGAGAAATATAAATTAAAATTAGTTTCAGTGCATTGAATTAATTATTCCATTTATTGGTTATTATCTTGCTTTGTGGTTTTACGTGCCTCTGAACTGTAGATGGAATTAGAAAAGAGAGAATCAACTAATTAATCTTGGGCTTCCAAAAGAGACAAAAATGTTTGAAAGATGAGAAGAAAGTAAAGTAAAACTTCATCAAACTAAAGAAAAAAAATTAAAAATTAACAAAACACAATAAAACCTTTAAAAGATAATACAGAAATATAAAACAGAAATTTAATTCATGTTTATGCACTGCAAGTATTCAGCATCTGTGGGTATATCTTTATTTGTATGTATAGAAATTTAATGCACTGGCAAAAAATGTCATGTTTCTATAGCACTCCAGAGATTATGAATAAAATATTTCATTCAGGAGGTTGCAATTTCATTTCCTGAATTATTTCACTGACCTTTTCCAAACTTATGTTGACCCACAGCAGACGCATGAGCATTGCCAAAAAATAGAAATACACCATTTACTTGTCACAGAAAAAAAAAGATAGGTGTTCAGAAGCAGGTGCTATTCAAAATAGGCATCAGGGACAAAAATTTAGAACAGGCACATATTGTGAAAATAATTCTGATACTCAAGTAACATATGCCATGTCTCTAAAATAAAATAGGGCAAATGAGTATCTAGCAGAGATTTTTGATAGTCATTTTGTGTAGAGTAGCACCAAGCTAGGTATGAGACTCACTAGTTTGACTCTGTCACAGCATAAAAAAAAAAATTAATTTTGTCAAAAGAAACCATGCAGTATTAACTTTGGCAAACTGCATCTTGACTCTGTGTCATATCTGCTAAAGCTTAGTTTGATTTAGGCTGGAGCTGGACATGAATTTTGAAATGCATATCACATGGTGAAGCAGATCATGGACTTCCTAGCCTGTGTCTCCACACTCCTAGACATCTCTTCCCATTTCATAGTGAGGACACACCATGGAACAACAAAGCTTCTTAAACCAATGTCTGTACCAGTTCTGCTCTAGGTTATGTGTGTATGTCTGTACTTACCAGCACTTGCAAAATATGCCTTGTCTTACCACAAGCAAGATATCTACAAAACCATCTGTAAAGGCCTTTTCCATTAAGGGTGGGTTGTCACACATCTCGCCTAAAAGACATAGGATTCCACCAGCAGCACCTGCAATAAGACATCTTTGTTTGTATTTGAAAACAGAAGTGAAGGGGGCTTATTTTTGCCTGTACTTAAATTACATTGGTTTCTATGAAAAAAGAGAACAGTGTCTCTGAAGACAGAAAGACATAATTTATCCAAAATACTGATAATTTTAGTCATCTATATGCATATTACCTAAATTATAGCATGCTTGGAAGATAATACTACACAGGAAACACATAATTTTTTAAAATTTTTTTATAGTTCTTCTGATTTTGTAGAAGATCTATCGAAAAACTGTTCTGAAAGGGATATTTTTTCTTTAAATTAATTAATATTTTGTGTTTATTTGATGAGGTCTAAGGCCCACTAAAATTGTGGTCTGGCAAAGCTCAGAACTGAATTGATAAACCTGTCCTGAACTGACTATGCACTAAAACATTCTAATTTTAACCCTCTAGCAAGTAGGGTATTTAAGCAAAAACAATTGAAGATGCATCTAGATGATCTGGCACTTTGGCTGCAGTAATTTAGTGAGATAAGATTTAATGAAGACCAAGATAATACTCAGTAGAAATATAAAAAAGAAAGCTTCTCTATGAAGTCATAAAGCCAGAGATTTAGGAGCATGCAGAGGGTAATTGTAAATAAATCAAATTAACTCCCAGTGCAATGCACTTTAAAAAGTTCCACTCTGGAATTTATAAACATATGACACTGTTGTAGGGCAGGAGAAATTATTCTTGACATTCTACTTTGCTATACTTCTGTAGGCACTTAAGCATAAAAAACAAGCTGTACTCACAAGTGTCAATCTGTAAAATAATTATATATATTCATCTCCATTCAGGGAGTGCATAGGTTCTAATGCAAAGTTCCACATAGCAGTGGAGAGTGCTTAAAAATAAATTTAAAAATCAGTTTATAGGGTTGTCTGTTTCCAATATGATCCTCAGGACTTGGAAATGGGCGAGAGGTTTTGGGTTTGGTTGGGGTTTATTTGTTTGGTTGGTTGTTTTAAAATTTAGAAATATATTATTTTTATTTTTATTATAAGTTGGATTAAAACCAACATAGTTTGTTGCAGGCTTTGGTTGGAATTTTGAAGTGATTCAACTTGTATCTTTTTCTTAAAGTATGAATATTAAAATCATCAAAAGAACTATGACTAGCTAAGGTTCTGTTTGAATACAAGTTAAAACTGCATAACTAGAGTAACATGTTCTAGTATTCTTAGGACTGGCATAGTCTTCTCGCACTCTTGTGGTCTTCTACTTAGACAAGACAGAACAAATAAGCAGTATTTATTCTCAGTGCTCATGAACAGCTTTTTAAAAATCAAAGCGAATGAAAACACATACATTTCATAAGCAGTGGTCAAATGAAAAAAAAATGTTGAAAAAACACTACATCAGTCACATTATTATACTGTCAGTTCAATCTTCTACCTCAAGATGCTTTCTGTTAGTAGCACATTTCCCATCCCTTATCTGGGTTTGAAAGGTCATTTCTCTGGGCAGGCTTAAAAATATAAACCACATTCTCCCAAAATCTTCCATTCCTCCTATAACTGTAGCATCACTTTCCTTAAAATATTTCTGTATTTGTGTTTCCTTTGGAAATCCTCAATAGTTATTTTTCCTCAGTTCCTGAAATCATTCATTCTCCTCTGTCCTAACTTTGGAGATTTCTACAGCCTTCTTCTTAGATGTTCCTCCTACAGGTTCATTTTGTAGTCTAGCCAGTAGAAAAAAAACATGAACTCTTGACTCATTCCCCCAGCAGCCTTTTTTTCAGGCAACCTGACAGTAATTTCATTATATTCTGCAGTCCATTATATTCTCAAATAAGTTTGCATACTTATTTGAGAATATAATGAAGTGCAGTCTGAGAATCCTTATTCTATTTGAAGAAAACCTAGGATCATTGTCTCAGGTTTGGACATCTGAAGCTGGGTGAAATGAATTGCACTCCATGTAGCTCAACTTTTAGTTCAGTGCACAGTAGCTGTGTTATCTGAAAGTTAGCTTTTGAACTGCACAGGGAAGAAGATTTTGTTGACGCTTCTCTTTCTTCACACTTTATCAATTGACAATCAAGTTTTTCCCTTTCCCATTTTTAATCTAACATTTTAACCACTTTAAATACATTACACCTCAATATTTTCCTGCATTCTTTTCTCATTCATCAGTGTGGTTTATGAATCATGATAAAACCTTGGAGATAAATGTATTATCACCTTTTATTTTATAACAAAACTGAAAGAGGGTAGGTTTAGATTAGATATTAGGAAGAAATTCTTTATTGTGGGGATGGCGAAGCATTGAAACAAGTGGCCCTTATAAGCCGTGGATGCCTCATTCCTGGAAGTGTTCAAGGTCAGGTTGGATGGAGTTCTGAGCATCCTGTCTAATGGAAGGTTTCCCACCCACACTAGGGGGTTTGGAACAAGGAGATCTTTCCGGTCATTTGCAATACAAACCATTCTCTGATTCTGTAATTTCACTATCTATGGTGTATTACAGTTTAAAACTCTTAAACAGTTACTAGGCCTAAGGAAATCTGGAATTAAATAATTAAAAAAACACTCCAACAACACAACAACCTCTAATTAGGCAAAGATAAATGCAAAAGATTATTGCTGAAATGTGTGCATAGTGGAGGCTATGTGTCTGAAGTATCCACATTGCGAATGTAATGAAGTAACAAGCCACCTTCATAAACAAGCTGAGGGGCTAGGCAAAATACTGCACATGGCAAGACCTAGCACTAGTAAGAAGGCAATGTTCCTAGACTGGAATGACCACCAGTGCACTAACCCCTTTTATTCTGGCAACAATGAAGCCACTCACAGCAAAATGAAGCCTTTCTAGAGAGAGGGGCTGTGTCTCTTTTTGAGGGTTCCTGAAAGGATTACAATTGGCCATTCAAGTAACCTGATCTAGTGGAAGGTGTCCTTGGCCATAGCAGAGGGATAGGAAATAGATATTCTTTGAGTACCTTCTAATCCAATCCATTCTATATTTTACGCCGTTTCCGTGATGTTGAAAATGCCTCCTGGGGAATTCTTACTCTGAAAAAGGCAGGGTTACCTCTTCTGTTGTCTAGATCTTTAGATATTATCCAGGTCTGCTTACAAAGTAAGAGCAGCTCTGTGATATTCCCATTTGAGATTTACTAACCCAGAATATGCTTAATATTGCATGTGTCTTTGCACAGCCTGTGTATACTGCATGCACTGGAAACACTGGATCAGAATCAGTACATGCCTGTACTGCTTCTGGAGGCACATTTTGCAACATGGGACCAAGATATGGCACACTATGGGTCCATAAAGAGAGCCAGCTTCTGAGCCTGATCCTTGGGTACTGATTAGAGGCCACATCTTTCCCTGGCTCTGTATTTTGACATTTCAAAACTGTTGAATACAAACCTATGGAGGGGTTTGCTCTATGCTGAGCTGATAGAAGCCATCTATATATGCCATATGGAATCAAGGCCCAGGTTTGGTTCCTGACACTCTCTGTTACATGTTTTAGACATAAATCTGTCACTTCAAATCTGACTGTGTCTGTCTGCATAGCAATCTGCTCTGACAAGGGTAAAGAAAACAGAGCGAGAAAGCTAAGAAATATTTCAGTCCTATATGCTAGATTAGGCCGGGTTTCCTCTTCTTGTTGTCTCACTATCTAGATGGTTTACTCAATAAGAAAGTAAGGTGCCTTAGCAAAGCAAAGTGGAAAGGATGAGCAACCTTGTCACTGGCAGACAGAGAAGCTGGAAGCTGGCAGAGTTGCAGCTGGAAGACATAAGCAGGATTTAAAAGAATTAAGAGAGATAGCAGGCAGACATACATGCAAAGGGTAACAGTTTGTGAAGCAACAGAGAGCCACACAGGATGATAATCACAAGAACTACCAAAACAGTCTGTGTAATTGCTATTGTATCTCAGTTTTTGAAAACCATCATTTTTTATCACAGCAGCAGTGTCTTGCAGAGAGGCTGCAGGGACAAGAAACACATTTACCCTGACCTGGCATAGATGCCTCAGACATCTACACTGCAGGCACCTGCCTGTGCATTAGTGAACTCCAGCTTCTAAATTAGCTGAGGAAAATGCTGTCCTGAAAAACATATTCCTTAGCTAAAATATTGCAAAGGCAAAATTTGGTAAATTTCATCCGAACTAGCTAAGGTTTAGAGGAGCCTTACTTAGGTAGAAGAAACAACATGATAGAGGAAACAATAAAAAAAGTCTCTACTGTCAATATGAAAACATGCCTCATTTAAATAAAAGGAGACTCTAGTCTTGAGCAGTAGACAGATATCTGTCGAAAAGCTGACAATTCTTCCATTAGGTTTTATCTTTGCATCTGGCACTGTGCATTACAGGTATTTTGAGAGAAGCTGAGATATTGGGAGTATGCATAAAACAATGAAATCCAACATCAAGATGAGTTTCTGAAAGGTAAGCTCATTAAACAAAATGAAACCCATCTCACTGAACAAGGTTCGAAGGCAAAAAGCAATCTAGGAAAAATATCAATGAAATAGGTTAGCTTTCTAGGGAGTATTATGTTTGGACATAATTTGTCCAAACAGGAAGAAAAATAATAGTATTGCTAACACTGCTGCTACAGGTTTTTTTCAACATGTGTGAGTAGTTTTGCAATATGTTCTTATGGTGTGGAGTCAGGGAAGGAGATAAAAAGTAAGATGATGTGTGCGAGGTAAAACTGATTGTGCACGAGATTAATGTTTTCCATTCCTCCCAGTAGCGCAGTTGAGGGTAAGTGCACACAAAAAGACTTTATTCAGTTCTAAATTGAGCAGAAGACAGTTTATTTGTTTACCGTATTATAGGAACACATGCAATTTAGCTAATGTGCTTTTTTGTTGTTGGTTTGCTTTGATTTTGCATTGGGTTTTTTCAATGTCTTTAAATTTGTGCTACTGCAGGTCTCCCTGGGAAAGAGCTTTGTCTAACAAAGCCTCAAGGAAGAAGTGTATTGAGGCTGTGAACATCTAAATGAAGTAACTATTTTCAAAGAGCAATTTTTGAGGAAGTCTGTTCAGTGGTCCTAACTAACAACTAGTTGATAATTCTGTTGAGGGTACTCTTCACAAAGTGCCCTGTGATAACATGCTTTTTTCCCCCCAATGTTTCTATACAGTTTATGTAAATCTCTATTTTTAACAGAATATAAGGAAGTGAATTCCCTGGTTCTAGGAAATTTCTATCTGAGGAAAGAAATAGCACTCAAAAGAAAAGCATTCTCACTCCTTTCTTGTACCAGGGTTTAGTCTATTTCACCAGAAAACAAGCTTGATTTGTTCAACAGTATAAAATAAATGCCCAGGTAGAGAGAAGGGGTTTCTCATCTTGTCTAAAACATTAGTTTAGACAGAAATTCTCACCTGGTAAAAACAGTATTGTCAGTAATCTACAGCAACTGAAGTTTAATAAATTATAATTTCAATAAAAAGTTGAGTTGAACATTAACTTCAGTAATAAATTTAAATAGTTGTACAGTATTTGAATTCTTATTCATATATGAAAGTAGGCAGCAACAATATTTGTATGTGAAACTATTTTTTGCCCAAGATAAGAAAGAGTTACAAGAATGCACAATGCAAAATGAGGTATATTCATCAAATGAAATGTCAAAGTCTACTGTGCTGGTAAATCCTCCCAGTTCATTTGATTTCATGACTCTTCTGATTACTTTTCAAAATTCTGTATTGTCAGTTATGTCAGCAATACACAGATTAAATTACATTGCTGGTATACGTTGACATGAAGGAATTTAACCTCCTCATATTATTTGCATGTCATGTAAAATGTATAAAACACTTTCTTTGTACTTTATGTAATTAATTAAAAGTAAATTGAAATTTGCATTGAAAAAATAACAGAATATCTTCATCTGAAGTAATGGGTCACAATTTTAGCAACATGTACTGCTTCTGACTGCTCAAGATTATTAAAGTTTTCTTTTTTGGGGGTAAAGAGGGTGAGGGAGGGTACTGAAAAGGAAAAAAAAACACCAACAATGATTGAAGGAAAAAAAAAGTTAGAATTTAGGCCATAAGTATCTGCTGAACTCTCTCCCAGGTGTAATATTCAATCAGCAGCTATTTAATCTGTGTTGGTAACACACATTTATTTTTGTTATGGACACTTCTGTAGCATGAAATTGGAAGAGGATTTCCTTATAGCTGAAATGTATTACAATAATTTTGTAGTGAAAAACGAAGTTCCTACTAGCTAGAAGGTTCTTCCTTTTTTTCTTATTCTTCTCTCAGTTCAGGGACAGAGTAACACTGTGCTGCTTTGGCATGTCTTCACTTCTAGTGTTTTCTTTTGTAGGGTTTGGAGTTAAGTGGAGGGTACAAACACAGACTTTGAACTCCAGCTTCTTATTTGGAAGGCCAAATGTTTTGGTCTTTTTAGGGCTAGACATTTCCTGGCAGCATATGTTGCATGGGAAACCACTTGGCTTTACAGTAAGTTAAAGGCCAGACACGAGTTATACTGCTTGTTTTGTGAGATTTCTTGTGTTTCACTAATCCTCAAGGAACAAAAGGCAGCTGGGAACAGGTTTACCCAGCCACTACATAAGGACTCAACACAGAAAACTGCAGCAGTCTTCTGAGTCTATGAAATCTGAAATCCTCCTTGGACCCTACAGGAAGAGCAGACTAATTCACTGGGAGGTTGATGGTGATAGCCATGTGCCAGCATTCCCTCCTCATGTCCCACAATGGACAGAGAAAATTGCCACTACTGTAAACATTCCCAGTGCTCATTATTTACCAGTTTTAGGGTTTACAAGTACATAAATGAGAAAATCTGATAAAGTAGATCTATCCTCTTCTCAAGACACTAAGAAAACTTTACTTGCATTGTAATAGAGTTTCACAAAATCCTGGCACAATATGCTGACAATATCCTGTCTAGATCTTAAGTACTATTTGGGATTTGTCTGTGCCGTTGTTCAAGTACCCATATTTTTCTAACATAAGGCTTGAGTCTCTTGAACCTTTGGGCAACACATAATTACGTTTTCTTTTATTTTTTAAGCAATAATGTTTAAAATCATTTGTGTTCTGTAAAAATCTAGACAACAACCACTGAGAATCTCAAAAACACCATGAAGGCAACTACTTCTACAATTCCAAATAATTATCTCTTTCTTTGCTGCTTTTTAACACAATGCAAGACCTGAAACTTGCTAATGATTTTGACACATGTAAGACTAACAATTACGAATTCTATATATGACCAAGGTATAAAAGAAACATATTTTTTAAAGTTGAAGAGGTCACCAACTTTCTGTCCCAGAAAGTACTTTCAAAAACCTCATTTCATTTGGTTGATGGGAGTTTTTTTTGTATCATCATTCTCTATTGTACAGCACTTTGCTTCATTTCTGAATTCCATCTCTCCCAGACAGTGGCTAATTGATAGGAGATGGCTTTCACATTTACCATGATAGCTGAAATAATGCTCTGAAATTCAAAACTTAAATATTAAAACTACACATTAGGCAGAAATGTCCAGAAGGTTAGACAATGGAATAATTTTTCAGGGGAGAAAAAGTTGAATCATCATTACAACTAGAATTGAAGTACAGGCTAGATAAAACAGACTATTGGGAGATTATAGTAAAGGGCAAGTACCAGCTGCCCTCTGTTGCTTCCTGTTTTCTAACTTAGCACAGATAACATGTTATGCATAACAAGGGTGATCTATGATACTCCATAATCCATACCTCCCTATATTGTGATATTGGAAATAGAAGAAAAAAGCAGGCCAAGAAATAAACTATGTATATTTATGTAATATATAGTTTGCAATACTTAAAAACTATATTAAAAATTGCACCCTCCAGCCCTGAGTTTTAAAGATGATGGTGTGTAATATTGCAGAGGGCACCACTGACCTTTCTGGGGCGCAGTAATCCTCACACACATGCATTCAAACACTTTTATATTAAATGGTTTTACTCACTTCTACAACCTTTATGTTCTTAACAAGTGCAGTGTGTGGGAGAGAGACAACTTTCATAGATATACTGTGCCTGCTGCACTTTTAATTAATTTGTAGATTGAAAATAACTACAAGGGAAATATATGAGTGAGGGAAGACAGGAAGTATTAAAGGAGTTTTTACCACTCTATTTATGTACTTTATTTCAAATCTTGTCTCATAAGAAACACAGAGCTCGTTTCATCAAGGAGAGTAACTATACAGTCTCATTTCAGCATATGTCAGTGTAATTAACAGTGTGTTTTCCAGAAAAAACTGGCCAGGATTTTTCCATAGTTTCCTTATAGTGACAAGCCTTCCTCCCCAGCTCCAACACTGCTCTAGTTAAAATGACTGTGACATTTCAGGACTCCTCTTTTTTTTATGCATGCTACCTAGATAATACATCTTAATTTAACATTGATTGTTAGTGCCGATATTACAGTGCCCACTGAATTTGCATTAGCCTCTGATTGTGACAGATATTAGACCCCCGCACCGCCTTATGTAACACTGTGTAACCGAGCTCTGCCTCCCGCTTTTCCAGTTAATAAAACCCAGGTGAAATTCCTCCCCCATTCATCAGTAAATCCTGCCTGTACCATAAAGCTGAGACCGGCGTGTCGGGGGAGAGAGGCTGTCCGGGCGGGCGCATCCCGGGCGGAGCGGTGCCCGCAGTGCGGGCGGGCAGGCCGGGGCCGCGCTCCGACGCCGGCTGACTGCCGATGAGACCCGCCGTGTCTGCCGCGGGAGAGGAACCTGCCATTGGCCGAGCACCTTCCCGGGTGTTATGTCACCCGCAGAGCGTACATGACAGCTTTATTAATGCCAGGCATTTTGAGCCTGGCTCCCCGCCGCGGTTCCGCAGCCCCGTGCCGAGGTAGCCCCGTGCCATGGTAAATCGACCGCCGCCCAAAGCGCGCCCTGCTCTCCAGTGGTCCGGGGCGCGGGTACCGTGCCCTGAACCTCCTAGGGGTTCTTTATTACTGAACGTGCCTAGCCGCGAATCTTGGGTAAACACCGTCTCTGCTGGGGCTGACTTCCTGGCGTTAAGCTGAGTTGTAGACCTCGGCTTTTAAACTGGAATTAATGATAGATCTTCCGTCCTAGAAAGCTAAACAACATTTCTGATAAATATTTCTTTCTTGAGAGGAAACTTTATGACTCAGCTTTAAGCGGTTTTTTCTTTTTTTTTTTTTTTCTGATAAAAGCCATCAACACTTTTATAAGTGGAAAATTCTACATTAGCTGGGTTCTAGAGCATTAATTTATCAGCACTCATTTTGCATATGCACAGCTTTATACAGGCACATATGAAGAAGTCTGCATGCAAATTGTTTTTGCATTTGATGACTTTTGTGGACAAAAAGAAAATAACGTACACAAACAGCATCTGTGTGCTCAAAATAAGAATTTGTCACTGCTTTCATTCAAGTTCTTAAGCATGAAAACATTTTGCAAATGACAAGAGAAGGACAGATCTGAACTCCTTCACAAAAGCTGGCACTTTTTTTTTTCCTTTGTTAGAACGCTTTCACAACTTAACCCTTGGTGTTCCAAAATTTGTAATTTCTGCCCACAAAAAAAAATAAGCACATAATTTCAAGACACATACTCACACACACACATATGAGACTACAGAAATGAAAACTATATTAGATAAGACACACATTTTTACATAGACCTGTACACGTATGTATGGAATAGAATAGCTGAAATCCTTTTAGCTAGGGTAAAATTGATCCATGTATTTGATGACCTTCCATAAACCAACATTTTTAGCATACAGCAGCCCAAAGTTTTTGTCTCTTACCAGGGCCAAAAATTAAGTTACCACCTATTTTTGAAAATCTTTCCTCTATCTCTACAATAATATACCTAGAAACATTAGCTCACAAAGCTCTTAGGACCTTTTCTCCTGTAGCTTAAAAAATACTCAAAATAAAATATAATAATAGCAATATAGAGATCATCTGGAGAACACAGGTACTTACAACTACAACCAACAGAAATCTTGTCCTTTCTGTCATTAAGACTGCTGAGAGAAGTGTGTCTTGCTGACGCTGATTTTTTTTTTTTTAAATACACTGGCACAGTTGACTGGAGGTAAAATTCAGTGTCAAACGGGTGCTGGAGGCACAATACAAAAGTTCAGCATCAGCTATTCTCCACTTCAGACAAATATGCTTGCTTCACCCCATTCCTATGGCTATTACATATTCTTATTTCGCTCTGGTTTTTCCCCATAGGAATTCCTTTCTCCCTATGCTTGGCACTATCCCTTCTTTCCTGTGAATTATGTGCCAGTGTTGGCCTGATTTGCCATGTGAAATTCTCACTGAAGTTGCTGGGCTAGTTGGTGGGAAAGATGGGAAAAGGCTTTCTAGCAGGGCCTGTTGCCAATAAGACAAGGGGTAAAGGTGGTGGATGACTCATCTCTAGAATGGTCCAAGGTCAGAGTGGATGGGTCTCTGAGAAACCTGATCAAGTTGAACATGTCCTTGCTCATAGCAAGGGGGTTGGACTAGATCTAGATGGCCTTTAAAGGCTCCTTCCAACCCAAACCATTCTATGATTCCTCTGCACAGCTCAAGCAATTGTATCATCTGAGTTTATAAGGGGTCTCTGAAGTCTGGTACTTCATTGGCAGAATTTAATTATCCACCACTATCATTCTCTTACTCCAAAAGGAAGGAGCAACTGTGCATCACAAGGTGTTTTTCTTTGCCCCATGCTACTATACATTATACATACATACAAACATACATACATACATACATACATACATACATATATATATATATATATATTTTAACCAGCAAATATAAATCATTCACTTCACCTAGAAAGCTGGTAAACCAGTAAGTAATTGCTTTCTTCTGTGTTCTTGCTACACTGCACATGTTATCTGCCATGTAACTGCTAGTCAAACAGTGGCAATGCAAAGGGTGGAATTAAACACCTTTTATTGTCTTCACAAAATTTATTTTTCATCCCTTTTAAACTTTTCCAAATGCAAGTCACTCAGTTTTTGTGGTTTTCAACACAGTAATTTGACATTCATTCACAATCAGGTGTCAAATTTGTTTTATGTACCTGCTGTATAATTATACAGTTCTCCTTGGTATTGGAAGAGCGTGTATAGAAGAGGTTTGCTAAGAATAACATATTTAGAACTAAAGTTTTCTAGATTCCCTTAACAGTAATAGACCTCTCAAGAATGTCATCACTCAATACTTACTATAACTTATTTTTTTCACAAGTTATTCTTATAGGATACCAAGAGAAAGTCAGTTGTCTTACAGTTCTGGACATGGAATACCCAGAGGACTTCTGAATTACAATAAGTTAACCAGAATTGACACTGGCACGTCAGATCCAGTACTTCTTCACAAAGTAGTAGAATTTTATATATCATAACTTCTTCCAGCACAAGGCTAGAACTTATGTTGGGGAATCTTCCATGAAAAGTTTACTGAGGGATTCATCCACTCTGGAGAATCCCAGATTACTTCAACCTATGATAAAAGACTCAACAATAAAAAAGCAGGAAGAAACGTAAACTATCCCAAACTATAATCATTTAGTTCAACCTGCCAATTTTTTTTTTTTGTGAAATGCCACTTTGCTCAATACCAGTGTCAGTGCTTCCCCTTCAGCAATTGAAAATATTTTAACTTGTTTACCTACTGAGATTTAAACAAATCTATCTGCTTCTCACAGTTTGTTTGTGCTCAAAAATTCACTCTGTGCTGTCTGATAGAATAAATTAATATAAGTATAAAGTAATGCTTTATGTCAAGGGTTTTACCCTAGTTATAATATTTTCTATTGTGAAAGATCTACATCTTTCTTCATGTGAAAACTATTTTATAAATAAAATTTTAGTAAGAGTCAATGCAATATTAGTGAGGTTTTTGACCTGAAAAATAAATGTTATGAATTTTGGGCTGGAACAATCTTAAATTCAGAGGCAGGAGTGAAGATAACAGTTTGGCTTTAAAGTTCTAATGAACTATATAGTAAAACTGAATTACACAATTAACCCTGGATAATAAACACTGATAGAAGGCAATTTTTTAACTCTCCAGCTTCCCCTGCCTTTGAACTAATGAGTAGCTCCAAAACTACATCAATATTTTTTTATTCCATGTTAAAGCCACATTTCTTTTTGTACTGAAAAAATAAATTGGTGCAGAGAAAACTAAATGTATGGTAAAGAGGAATGGGCAGGGGAAACAAAAATGTTTTTTTTCTGACAGTTTATCAGCAATTAAAAAATACAGAACCCATATCACAACAAACTGAAACTCTCCTCTCTGGAGGAGAAAATTCTCATTCTCATGTATAATTTACCTTTGTCATGAATTCTTAACAGACCTGTAAATTGAAAAATCAACATCTACTCAGGGATAGCAGGTGAAGGACATGCAGGCTGGCACCAAATTTTCATCAGCCCTAACATGGAAAAAAATGTCTTACCTAGTTGCCTGTTATTGTAAACATGTCCTGCGGAGATAAACCATTTCAGTTTTTTCTTTTTTTCTAAGCATATTTATATACAACCTCTATGAGCAGTTCCCTCTAGATTTTTCCATTTAGTATCACAAATATAGAATTTAGACGTGGAATGCCGGAGAGCGTAAAAAGTTAAATCCCATCTTCCTTTCTTGAGCTTCATAACACACAAAACTACAATGTAGCATAAAGCATCTTCTTATCCTTCATATTTGTTTGTGTAGGAATTAGCTGCTACACAAAGACTGTGCTTCTGAATAGACTTTACACGTCTTTTGTAAGTTTCTTTTTGACTCATATGGAGCTGCTTTGAAAAGGAAACAACAGCTTCGATATTGCTCTAGACACAAGCTAACAAAACACACACACTGTATAGAAGAAGCTAATGCACTGTGAGCATTAAAGGGCAAATTGCCATCCACTCAGCAAATCCGTGCAGAATTTCTCCCAGTAGTTTTCATGGAGTGACACATTAGCTAACAATCACAATTCAGCTCTGTTTGATCATTAGCAAAAGCAAGAAAGAATGTTTTCATTTCTGTACTACAGCTACTACAGTTTCTGTCAAAGACTCTGGAATTTAGCCGCAAAACAATCTCAATTGAAATCGTCAGAAGACAGTTATAACATGGACATTAAAATTCCAGAGCAAACTCTGCAGACAAGAGTACTCATGAGACAGCCTCACGTGCCCTCATATGGAAGTGTGCCTTTTCTCTGGTTACATAGTTCATTTGGACGGACACATAACAATTTAAGTCTGCTCTGGTTTTACCTTTCCTTCTTTAAGTTTAAAAATTAAAATGCTGCAGGATAGAGCATGAGGATTATAGTCTCATGAGCAATTAAAGTCTGGGTGGTGAATTTACTGCTGTGATAATATTGTGATCAGTTATTTCTGTTATAACTTATGAATTTGTGTGGAGCATCTGTCCTGTGTCTGTAAAAAGTTCTCATATTTAACTTTTGGACAGGACTTATCACCTGGTTATGCAATGAGACTCAAATCATAACTCTCCCTTTTCAACAACAAAGATTTGGTTGGGTGACTCTTAGATAGCAACATCTGCTTACACAGCAAATGAGAACTATCTTCCCATAAAGAACGCTGTTCTGAGTATCTCAGGGTATATAGTGTCATAGAACCCACAATTGGAATAAATTATGTGTTTCAAAGGTAACTTATGTAGGTGACAGACTGTTCATCATGTGGTTTATATCACCCATAAAGAACATATATGTTTTATTTATTATTTATTTTCTGTCTACTGCTTTCATGTAAGTACACAAGATATTTTTCCAAGCTCTTAATTCCATTTGCAATTACTTCTAACCTCCCTTTAAGGTCTGTACACCATTAAAGACCGACACAAATCAACTTACATAAAGCAATTCCAAAGGAATAAGTAATGTCAATAATGCAAATATAAGAGTGGCTACATGTGCAAAATACACATTAGAATACAAAACAAGTAAAAAGGGGTATCTTTCCTTGGGAGATTGTGATAAAATATAGCCCTATTGGATTCCACACCCCCACCTCCACCCTCATTTTAAAGTTGCAATAAAACTATCAAAATAAAATATAACTTCTCTTTAAATGGGACAACCATATGTTAAGGAAATTGCAATTAACATTGTTCACATCTTTATTGGCTTTTGGTCTCTCCAGTTGACCTAAAATATCCATGGTGTAGGTCTAGCTAGATTATGAGACCACTTGCAAGAGACACTTACTGGAAAATAATCTTAGAAGATTATGGTTTCTGAGAATAGAATAGCAAATCAATGGCTCAATACTCAAGTTTCCATGACCCACCTCTACATCACTTTATAACAGAAATATTTTCAGCCAAACTATACTAGATATTCAGAGAAAATAACTCAGATTTGCTCATGAGCAGACAGACTGGGGGGCAGATGAGAATATAATTATTTAATAATGGGATCTAATATCATAATATCTAATATCTAATATGATATCTAATATTGTAATAATCTAATGCTTTTTCAATAGGAAAAAACAGCCCTCTTAGAAAGTGTTGAATAAACTAATTTTTATTAAAGACAAAGAAAACACCTTTATTAATAATTATAATGAATTGCATATTATAGGTTGCCATCTCTGTACAATGCAATAATTTGAATAAAGATAACATTTTGCTGATCTATACTTGAAGGAGCAGAGCTGACAGTTTCTCTTGGAGCAAAACTAATACTCTTAAGTGAAGATATCCACTTGAAACTGAACTTGAAACCTATTGTTTTTGAAGTATTGGGGTAGCTTTTTTCCATTATTAAAATTATTTATCACAACTGTTATCAAGAATTTGAACTCTAAGCTACAAATGAAACTGTTGACTGCTAAACAGTAATTGGAGCAAGCTACGAACTTATCCAGTTGTATCTGACAAATACATCCAGCATTAGTTCATGACTTGATATGTCCATTTAAGATAATATTCTCTCTTTTCACACCGTTCAAGAGAGTGAAAGCAAAATGAGATAGCTCTCTTCTGATTAGGGAATTCTTTTTCTTCTGATTGTCAATATTGAAAGTCAGGGTTTTTTCCCCAGTACTCATTATTCAGTGATGGCTGTACTTTCAAGTCCATTCTCCTTTTTTATGTGCGTAAAGAAACAACTAGAGAGGTTTAGCTTGCCAGAAGTATCCTGAAGCAAAATCATCCGTTCCAAATCAATGATGAGTAACCCAGTGCCCAACACCTGTTCAATCAGTGGGAAATAATTCAGCACAGGTGTTAATGGCAAGTCCAGTTTGCATAACTGCAGCTTCATGCCCTGGAAATTCAAAAGGTCATCATCAAGATTTTACAAAGACAAACTAATTAGCAAAAAACTTTGTAATAGTTACAGCTTAAAAATACTCTTACCAGATACTTATATTTTAGATAGCATTAACTTGACACAATTATATATTGACACAATTATAGAAAGGGAAAGTCTCTAAGCCACCTTTCGGTGCATCCTTAGTTGATTAATGTAGAAAACTATTCTGGATTGTTGTGTGGAAGTTAAAATTACTGTTCTGACTAAATTTTAAGAAGTGTGGATATAGCCCATTATTTCAGAAGTCTTGCACAGAATTTATAGCAATAATTCTTTTTAAAAACATGTGATAAAAAATCTACTTTAAAAAAAAAAAATAAGTGCATTCTAACTTTAAGCAAGTTTCAGTTCAGGCTGCAAGAAGTCTTTGGGGATCATTGAGTCAACTAGCAGGTTGCTTGCTCACTGACCAGCTGAGATTTAACATCTCCCAGGAGAAGTATCCACAACCTCTCCGGGCAATCTCTTCCAGTGATTAACCACCCTCACTTAGGACTTTTTTTGTTTACATCCAGGGTAAATTTGCCTTGCTGCACCCCGTGTCCACTACTTCTTGGCTTTTCATTGTGTACATCTGTCAGAAGTCCCTATGGCCAGCCCTTTAGGTAGCTGTGCATGGCAAGCGGATCTCTCACAGTCCTTTCTTTTGGAGACTGAATAAACCCAGCTCTCAGACTCTCAGTTTTCTTTATGTTCTCTCTTACTTATATCTCTCAGTTCTTTTCTTCAGCCCCCAACCACAACAGCAACCCTTCTCTGGACTCATTCTACTTTGACAACATCTGCCTTGCACTGGGCAGCCCTGCACCGAATGCAGTGACCCACTTGTGCTCTCACAAGTCCCACAGGACAGTGACCGCTTTCCTCAACCTGCAGCTGTGTTCTTCCTAGTGCAGCCCACCCTGCCATCAGCCCCAGGGCACATTGCTGACCCATGTTCAAGTTATTGTCCTCCAGGACCCCTGTCCTTTACTGCAAACACCCCAACTCTGCCATTCTTCTGAGGTGAGAGCTGGCTCCCAGGTTGTACTGGGGCATGGGGTTATTCCACCTCAGGTGTAGGACATTGCATTTCCCCCAAATTAACTTCATGGGGTTTCTATTCATCTTCTCTCCAGTCTCTCAAGGTTTCTCTGAAGTGCTTGCTCTTTAAGGTATTGATTGTTCTACTCAATTTGGTATCTTCATTCAAACTTGCTCTGGGTAAAGAAATGAAGGCTGATAAAATGGAAGATCTTCACATGTTTTGACAACTGACTGGAAGAAAGAAAACAGAAAGTAGGACTATTTCACCATTAACCTCAGACAAGTCCTGTAGAAATATATGCTGAAGTCCCAGCTGTGCAACAGATCCATTACAGGACTGAAGAAGAGGCTAAGCAGTGAAAAGGTAGCATTTGTTGTCAGTACAAGTTACCTGCAGTAATGAAGATACAGCTGAGTTATGGGGATTTGCAGTCTTTTTTTTTTTTTTTCAAAGATACAGGAAGCCAAACTCCAAACCAAGAGATCATTAGTGTACACAAACATACAAATATATAGGAAAAAAAAACCGAAAATAAAACTATTTCTTTTTAATAATGACTATTGATAATTGTTATTTTTTGATAAAAACTATTTTTGTGAGATTTTTAGTTTATAAGCATGGCTTTGTTTGGTGCTCAGATAATCTATATTATGTGAATGGAAGTTCCTACTTATTTTAGTGTCTATTACCAGCTACCATAACTACCTGAGCCAAACCAATCTTTAGTATGATCCAGTTTGAGGTCTTATATCCAGTGTCGAAAAAAGACATTATATGCATATGCTATCAATACTTTTTAGAATAATGCCATATAATCATCATGGTGTGCATTCTAATACCTCTAGCTCAGTGATAAAATTTATGTCTTCCTAAAAAAGTGCCAATTCTCCTGATGTAGTTATCTGAAACTTGCAAGTGTCCTTTAAGCCAAGTCTGAGAAGTTCAAGATCCATTTAAAGAAGTATGAGAGCCATTTTCTCTCTTTTATTTATCCTTTACCCATAAGGCATGTCATTCCTTTACCTGTTATCATTAGTTATTACTACATTCATCCATTGCCTTTTAATGTATTGCCATTAAACTGGATGGCAAACAGTGGGCAGGGAAAATGATATGGTCAGTGCCCTCGGGATGTAACAGTAATGGATGGATGGACAGTAATGATTCACTTACTGCAATCAGTGCTACTCCCAGTCAGTTTTGTGATGCAATATTAGTTGCAGAGGAGATATCAGATGAGAGGAAAAAAAATAGAAAAGGAGATTAGTCTACATAAATGGGAAGGAAATAGCAAATAGTTGTGGCTTGAACCTTTCTGTTTATTGCTGGGTTTTAAAGTTCGAATATAGATGAAAATTATAGGAAGCACTAAAATGGAAATTAACTTTTTTTAAGAGTTCAAGGTTGCTGTAGACATTTTGAAAGAAAATTGTGTCTGTCCTCAATGCTTTTACTAGAGGCCTAAAGACAAAATAAAGCAAGGTGAAACAAACAGACTTAGATTATGTTATTTCATCTTAGATGAAGACTGAGTCTCTTTGGATCCAGAATAACTTCTATATACTGCATTGCTTTGTTGAGAAAAAATAATTTTGATCGAATCCTCTCAGATCAGCTGAGCGTGAGAATAAAGCCACTGAATAGAGTGAAATTACTCATATACACCAAAGTGCAGCTGCATAAGTACTCTTCTAGTAAGGACATGCTGAGGTGGTTTAAAGCTTGTGAAGTCCAGAGGACTTGCACAAGCTTCGTTAGGGTTCTGCATGTTTCTTTTCTTCAAATTCTTTACTTCTAACTCATATAATGATAATGCATTAACTGCTCTATACTTCAGCTATTTGAACTACTGGGAGAATAATATACTGATAATGGTGATGATTTTTTTTCTTTTTAAATACAGCACACAGTAAAACACAACGGAAACACAAGATGAGGTAGAATTAGGTAGAAAGTTCAGGGATTAATAAAATTGCTTCATTTAAATGTTCATCTACAAAAGAACTTTATAGGAATTAGAATGTTGCATTAATTAGTTAATTAATACATTGACACAATACTTTTTCAATGTCTTTTTCTCTTTCAAATCCATTTTTCTGGTGTCATGTCTGGAAAAAAGCTGGTTTGCAAATACTTCATGGAAGAATTGCTAAGAAAAACCAGACTGAGCAGGCCATGTAAGAAAAGCATATGTTTTTGATTGATAGAAGGATGTAATGCTGGAAGAATAATAAACAGTGTTTAGACAGCAGCATAAGAATCTTTACAACTGTTTAACAAAATACGTTTCTTACTATATGCATATAACAAGAAACTGAATGCTATTTTAGCTTTATAGGTTTTAATTTGCTTGTCTTCTGAAAATGGGCAAATATAGCAGCTGTTTCTAACCTTCAACTTTAAAAACTTCACTCTCATCTAGCAAAGCATTCTGCTAAGTTCCTGAAATTGGAGGTAAAGATGCAATTTCTGTACATGTTAAGCTACAGAATTATGAAGACAATAGCAACTAAAGAGTTTAAAACTGTATCTAGTACACTTCTTGCAAAGCTTGTGATGCATGTAATTACATTTTTTTAATTTCATATAATGTTCTCTAGCATACAGGCATGTATATTTCAGTTCTCCAGCTAAACATTCATTTTCTGTGCCTTTATGTAATCTAAGATTTAAAAATTGCAATTTTCAAGCAAACGGTATCAAAGTAAAAAAAGAATGCAGACGTAATCTACAAAAGCAGAGCTAAATGTAAACCCCTTTGCCAGTAAGACATGTTGCAGTACAGGGAGGCCTGTTCCTCCATGGAACATGGGGAGCATGGGCAAAGAAACGATCTCCGCTGAAAAAGGAGTGGCTGCTCTGATACAACCCATTTTCCCTGACTAATGATCAGTAATTTTTTACTATAAACATGGCAAAGTTAATTGGTTCAAATAGCCAAATTCTTTTCCACTCTTTCATTGGTATTACTGTTTTAGTTCAAATCCACAAGCTGCTATTTACAAGTCAAAGTAGATACATTCCTTCTTCACAAGGGAAAGTTATACATTTACCATTTTTCTGCTTCAGAACCAATCTCTTTGTTTCTCATATGAGTTTTTGCTGGATAGCTTGGGAATGCAGGAGGTTATGCATTGCCCTGGAGTTCAATAAGGTTTGGACAGATTTATGGATGAATGGCATGCTCAGGCATAATACAAAACACAGCCCACGGTACTCCCCAAAATCAATCAATTTGAAATCTCTTCCTTTCCTCTCATGTCTTGTCAAGAAGAAACATCCCATAGCATCCTCCAAAACCTTGGAATTTTTCTGCTCCATTAAAATCCCCAGACAATTACCTCCCACATCCTGCATGTATTCCGTGCTATTTTTCATGTGGGTGCAGCCAGAGTAAGAAAGAAAGAGAAGGTCCATGCAAATCTTTGTTTAAGGCAAATAGTAGTACAGTCAGAGCAGTTTATATATTTATTTCTGCCAGAAGGGAAATTACAAGTTGTCTGTAGTTTATAGTAATTCACAGGATTCGAATAATTTATGAGAAGAATTACTGGGCCAAGATGAAGTATCAGTCTATGAGTCAGGGCAACACCTCAAAAGGTAAAGCAAGTGTTTGGTTTCTACAAAATTATTAAACCAAGTGAACTCAGACCAGTAGGAGCAACCAATGGTGTTGCTTGAGTTATTTTATCTTTTTTTCTAGATGGGGTTATTGGCACATAAAAAACCCTCTAAATACATCTTTTTAGTACTTCAGCATAGCCCAGCATTGTCTGCTATAGTCCATACTATTGAACTCTGAGTCATGGGAATTTTTTTACTTCAAGCTATTTCCACTCTGGAGGTTTTTTTAACAGCTTTTTTAGAGTAAACTCAAAGTAACTGACTTGCATATCTTAGATCCCTGCAAAAAAAACAATCTTCTCGGTCACTGTGCTACCCAAAGGACCTTCTTGATCATCCTGGTCACTATAATAGACATTATTGAGGCATTTCAAGAAAATCCATCCCTTCTTTGCAGAAACGTCCTTTAGAAAGATAGGAAATGGGAAAGTGTCAGGAAGTTATCATTTTGCAGTAAAAAACAGGTTTCACGTCACTGGTCTGCTTATAGTTGCGGTGGTGAGACTTGTACACTTACCTTCAAATTGCTTTTTGTTACTTAGTTGCTCCATCCAGCCAAGACCAGTGTTCAGCTGTCTTGTTCCCCACAGAACTGAAAAGCAAGAAACAAGTGCTCCCAAAATACTAACTAGTACAAAACTAGGGCAGACAGCAAGTGGAAAAATCAACAAAATGCAGATCAGAGAGTCTTCATCCCCAAATTTCTCTTCACATCATCAGATCGTTCTCCACTGTGCAAAACTATCTGGTGCTCTATATGAAATCAAGTTGTACTGGCTCTAACACAAGTGTTGATTTTTTGCTCCCCTAATACTTCAACGAGCCATGGGCAGAGTACATTCTTAGCCCTAGACTCCTATCATGCCTGTCCTAAAGTAAATTAAAAAAAAAAAGTTTAGTTGTTTTATAGCTGCCTGGAGGCTGAAAAGACTTTTAAACTATTTTACTAGGATTATTGCTGTATTTGTTGTTGTTTTTATTTCATGCCTAAAATGATAGCTAAAATTAAATAATTTTAAAGGTCTGTTGCTGTCTGAGGGTGATGTGACTGAAGACACCACCACCGAGGGAGTCAGAACAGCTACCTCCACTGAAGTTAGCTACCCTTCTGTGTTCTCTCTTCATCTAAGTGGAAGACCAAGCATATATTTTCCTGCTCTGCCTTTCCGTGTCATCTATTTCTTACAAGACCCCTTTTGTCTCTCTACATGCTTGTGGCAGCAAAGCCCAAAATTAAATTTAAACTTGCCCTGTTGAGAAGGTGAGGCCTGGAATTTGGTTTAGTGTTCTTTATTATTTAAAAGTAACCTAGATTCTCCCAGTGGCATATCTAAAATATGTTTAATTAAGTTAGTTTTTGATTTCAGGTGACTGTTGGTCACACTGACAGGAGTAAATAGGTGATTGATAATCAGGAGCTCAGAACATTAGAAGAATTCTAAGAATGACTGCAATTATGTAAAATTGTGCAGAACCAATAATAAGGAAATAATAAATTTTTCCCCCACCCTGAATATACAGGAATAAGTGGTAAAAAAATTGAGAAAGAGAATCATACATATTGATGAGACAGCACCATCTAATCAAAACCCATTGTCTTCTGCAGCTCAATCAACGAATTATTATAGAGGATAACGTTACACTTAGGAACTCTAAATGTTTATAAACAGCCCAATTACTATACTGTAGTAACTCATCCTCAAATGCAATCAGGTTTAATATTTTATCAGAAGAGCAGAAGAAGAAATTTATATAAGATCAAAAACTACATTGACAAAGACATTTTTGCTTATGTTAAATAAATATGTTAAATTTTAAATAAATTTATATGACTTGGGTTCGTTTCTCAATAGCATAAATAAACAAACAAACACCAAGTTTCCAATCTCTAAAGATTGTCCAGAATGCAACAATCTTAAATACCAAAACCCAAAAAGCACCCTAAAATCCTAACTGGCATATTACTAGCATTTGTATAAACAATCAAGATGTAGCAGTCAGTTGTAGGACAAGATATTCAAATTCAGTCAATGTGTTTTACCCCAGTATCCAGTGAGAAAGCTTCCACTGAATTTACTGGAAAGAAAAACAAAATAGACGGGCTTGCACAGACAGTTTTACCAAATTTCTATGAAGTGTGTTTAAAAGCTCCATTAAGCGCATCTGTGCTTTCAGGTACTTTTAAAGGGCAATAATATAGAAGGGTTTTTTCATTTCCTGTTCCTATGAGCTTATGATTAATTGAAATAAATGTGTATAATTGCATATGACTGTAGTAATTCCCAGCAACACTAACCTATGCCTTGCACTCCCCTTGGCAGTGGCTCTGAAAACAACTTATCATTGAGGACTAGGAAATCACCTTTGCTTCCTCTTCTTTACTGTTCTCTTCACTCTTGGTCCCATGAGACAAATTATCTAGTGACGAACAGAATTATTCAGGAAAGGTAAAAGCCTATCATGTTATTTAAACATGGAAAAGAAGCAGAATTATCTAAACCTGGGAGTGACAGCTGTGACTGCCAGGATTTGTTGCCAGCTCTAGAAACGGCTTGCTCCACAGGCTTGCCAGCTTTTTTTGCCTCTCTGTAAAATGGAACTAACATTTTTTGATGTCACAGAGATAAGTATTTGGAAGTACTTTGAAGTCACAGAGCACTTTAATAGTGTTAAGTATCATACTTTAACTTCATAGACCAAATAAGAGAGTTTGGATCTCTCTCTTTTTTTTTTTTTTTCCCCATGGAGATGCTGTAATGCCGGTTAAACCTGATTTTGACCTAGCTATGAATCTGAAAACAAGGAGAGATGGAAAGGTCATGTTTTCAAGGGTTGTCCATGTCTACGTAGAGGAATAGTAGCCTACAGTTTCTCATTAATCATCCAGTTCCATGATTCACCTTTCACTTTTAATCTTTATCTCCTCAAAGTTTAAGAAATATTAAGAGATGACGATCACATTAAATGGATAATATTAATTTTTTCTCATAAGTATTAATCAGTGGTATTCTGAGGCTTAAGAAGAAAAAAGGGAAATAGAAAATATAACTCTCTGATGTCAGAAGTAGACCACTAGAATTAACCAAATCTGTAGAACCATTTTTCAAAGTACTTTCATGCAAAATCCCCTATGTTGAATTAAAAGAGAATCAAAATTGTGCATAAAAGCAACTAAAATCACAAAATCAACTAGGTCGGAAAGACCTTTGAAGTCATCAAGCCCAATCTGCAATACAGGGAATATAAAAACTATTTATATGATAACAGTAAAGATTTGTCATTCCAGCACAATAGAATGCAGCACAGAGAGACTTATGCTGCATCATACAAAATCTAGCAGAATTAGAAATTTTGATTTGAAAAACAGTGTAGGACATAGGAGACGGGTTGTATCACATTATTTTCAGATCATGGACATATTCTTTCCAAAAAGATACTGCTATTCAGAATCCTGTTATGGACCCTGTACAGACTGCTCATGCATTTTTACGGTCCATTGTATGGAAGAGAATGTCCCTAAAGCAACTTGCTTTGTGTAAACTGCAAACTGAAGACAGAGAATATGCCCAATTTGCCAGGGTGTGTATTTTTGCTTCAACGCAAGCAAAAATCCAAAGCATCTGAAAATCTCTAGCAAATGCATACCTAAGCATATGCCCATAATGATGCAAACAGGTCTGGAATGCCTGAGTCCAGTTTACTTTGAATTAACTGTAATGGAGGACATAAGGCAGATAATCAAAAAAACTCACAGAATCAAATTTAGTTTTCTCAATGCAGTTATGACTAATAGATAAGAGCCTTCTCATATGAGCCTTCTTAAGACAAAGAGTGAAACTGTAGTAAAAGAACAGATGCAGGTGTAACCACTGTATATACAATGTCAAAATAAACCATTAATATAAGGCCAACGTGTTTGTTCCTTATTCCCTATGTAATCGGTGACTAAATATGAAAGGCAAACAACTATCGTTATTTTTCAGCACATGAAAACTAGGGATACCAACGGAAATTATACAGCAATGTATTTCACTCAAAACAAAATGTCATTTTCCAAATAGCACTTAAACTGAGAAACTCGTCCTATGTTTACAGAGATGCTAGATATGGATTTAAAAAATGAAGAAAACTAAATAGAAGGAGAGGCCATCAGTATTTACTAAACATAAGAATTTTATCCTGGCTCAGGAAATCTCCAAATTATTAATGCAATTTTGGAATTCCATTTTCAAAGTACAGAGAGAGAGAGGAGATATGACTGAATTTCTGAGGCTGCTAGGGTCAAATGCTGCGTCTCAAGGGATGCATCTTGGGCAAAGGGTCTGAACCCACAGGACAAGAAGTAACTCAAGTAGGAGATTACTAGGCCAAATTCTTGACAGGCCAATACCAAAGTTTCTCTCCCTTATGCCTCTCTCTTTGATTGCCTTAAGGAACTTGCCAGTTTGAAATAATATGATGAAAATCTGTCACATTATTTTGTGAACTTTGCCTTAGCTTCTGGATTCTTCTGGGAAGGAACTGAATCTTTGTGTCTCATTCTCAGTATCAGACCATAATTTATGGCCAAAATACTTAAATATTAAAGACTAATCTAACAAGGGTGAGGTGCTATTAAAACCGAAGATCTAAGTGAAAGATAAAGGAATTTATTCAAACTCCAAAGAAATCTGGAACAAGTTACCACTAAAAATGGATGGTTTGTATTTGAAATTCCAGCAGACTTAAAATTCTCTGGATAATCTTGGTAGTGCCAATATATATCACGGTTTTCCACTGAAAACAATGCATTTTGCTGTGTTGCCCAAATGTAATTTACAGTAGATCTGTAAATTTTAAGAGGGAGGTAAAGGATTGGTTATAGTACAGCTAATTAGTAAAAGATAATAATGAGAACTCATGCCTAGTTTATTGCTTTTTTTCCTTGAAAATATATTAAAAATGCTGACATTACTTCAGAGATTGAAGATTTATGTATTTGGAGGCTAACAGTATTTTCATCCTATGTCTGTACTCTCTCCTTCACAGCTGTCATAAATGTTCTGTAACACTTCAAATTTTATGACGCTAATTACATCTAAAATGCTTGTGTAACTAATATGTAAGTATATTGTAAACTTGTGCACAGCTAAATGAACTTCTGAAGAAATTGCAATACTTCGTAATTGCAATGTTTGTACATTATGTAATTATACTGAGTTGCATTGGGTCTAAAAAAATTTGCACATACTGTACAATCCCTGAACTTAATGAGTACACATAGTTTTAGAACTGATTCACGGTTCATGCTCTCAGTGGCATTAGAATTAGATAAGATATTAGTCTATCAATCCACCTCAGCATTTTGTCACTGAGTGGCATATTTCTTGTAGTTAGACATATCAACTCAAATGCAGTACAAACAGTTTTTCAACTACAATTATAATTTACTTCATGGGGACTTAAAATGACTGATTTGTTCTCAATTTATATTTAGAAAGAATTAAAAGAAAACTAAAATTATTATATATATAACCCAAGATATTCTATTATTTCCCAGAAAAGCAGCATATATTCTTCTTCTTCTTTCTTTTTTTTTTTTTTTTTTGGCAAATTAGACAACGTTGCCTACCAGAAAGACAGAAAAACACATAAATTGTCTCTTTTTTCCCCAATTCATTGTGGCACTCCACCCTTCAAAGTTGTGTATGCTTTGCTTCTCTGATGCAAAGAAACAAATCTTCAATATTTTGGCTCTCAGACTGTTTCTGAAATATTCAACCTTTTGGATATCAGATGGTTTTGATTGTGTTGGAGTTTGTACTAGGGTTAGTACTGACTTTATTTTGTATTTTCAAGGCACTCTTTCTGGATGTATATCTTTCATCTAAATCCATTTTTAGTATCTTCTGCTTCAAACTCCTAAACAGCTTAGGCGAATGCCTTTCTCAGAATCTCAATAATTATTTCTGTTTTCTGGTCTTAATATATGTTTTGCACAGATTTTTCTAACCACATTGTAGTTCCATTTAACAGAATAAAACAAAATCAAACCCCACAAAAACAAACAAACAATTAAAAAAAAAAAACACAAAGAAACTCTGCTTGAGGAGACTGACTTTCTGACATTCATTGTCCTTTGCTCTTGCTCTTCTCCCTTGGAAGTTTTCCTTGAAGGTGGATGTCTGTTAGGGGAGAAAAATAGTCCCATTAGACTCCTAAGGATTTATCAAGACAAAACTACTACTACCAACAGTTGAATGGTGGTAGGTGAATTAGAGCCCCTTCTTTCGTAATCTACAGCTTCACTGCCAACCAACCCTGTGGCCATTTCTAATGCATAATCACTGCTGTCTGTTACATGACATTTTTTGCCATCTCTTTTCTTGTCAGAGCAATTTTGTTGCTTAAAACTTCTTAATCAGCAAAGATTGACTGCATTTGAAGAAGGGGACATCTCTCGTTACTTAAATTAATCAGAGTGCTACCATCACATTGGGATCACAGCCTAACATAAGAGACAAAGATTAAGATGTAAATCTATACTTCCAGAACCTAATTGGCTGCTTACAAGCTGCAAATAGAGTGTGTTATAAACACATGTCAAATTCCTATGTTGTACTCCAAATTTTCCCAGATTTTCATATATTAAAATATCTGAGTACTAACAATCATCTGCCTATATTCAGTAACAATATTTTGGACATTTCTGCTCCAAGTAATAGTTCACCAAGCAGAAAAAAAAAGATATTCCATCTGCCTTGAGTACAACATAAAAGAGGGAGCAAGTTGGCCTGAAGCAGCCCCTCTTCTCTTCAGATTACTGTGCTGTTGACAGGAGTGTATACTCTTTCGACAGAAGAAGAAAAGAAATGATGATAAAAAGGCAGACACTGAAAAAAAAATCTTTTGGCCTTTCTGAAACAATAATCTCTGCAGGGATGAAAGAAGAGATATCAGCCTGCTTTCCATGAAAAATAAAACAAAGACATGTGCTACACCAAATATTCCTGTACATCTAGTGGGAGGTAATTGAATTTAAAATACCCACCCTGAGGTGAAAATAGTCCCTGTGCCTGTATTTGCTGCCCTAAAACAAAGGCTTCTGGTTATATGATACAATTTCAGGAACTACTTCACCCACCTTGGGCAATATTTTACAGCTGCAACCACAGGTGCCAAAGTGTACCAGAAAGGAACATACCAATAATTACACTCATAAGGGCTCTTTATAGGGATTTCAAATGAAAACTGGACTGCTTGAGATTTATGTAAAGGCAGAGTTCAGGATGTAGGACTGAGGACATGAGAGCTTGTAGACAAAAGGAAAGAGAGTCAGATGAGAAACCACAGAGGAAGAGAGTATTAAAGGAAAGCTTTACAGAAAAAAAAATAAGTAAGGAGGCAGCCAGCCTACCAGAAGGACTCAGAAGGAAACTGGTTAGTTAAATATATAGGAAATATAAGAAAGGATGAAGAAAACAGGCAAAAGTGATTTATGCCTAAAACTTTACATTCAAGAATCAAAGTGACAGGAAAACCACAAGCTGTGTAGGAATGTTGGTTAAAGTAATACTATACACTACCAGCACTTGTTTCTTTCCACAAATGTACTGGATTACACTTTCCAGATGTATTCTCTCAATATCTGGCACTTGCAGATCCTTGCAGTTTGTGAGGAAACACACCTTAATTTGTAACATTACTGAACCTTTCTCTGGATCCATTTATGCTCAGAATGGTTTTAATTGTCTATTTTTCACTGTCACCCAATCTGCCCTGTACTTTGTGGATTCCCTCATATTTGGTGCAAACACTAGATCAACTTCAAGAGAAACAAGCTTTATTCTAGCAAATTAAAGGTTAAGGTCATTATAACAAAATGAGACATAAGTTTCCGTTGATGAAAGACAAACAAATAATTAAAAAACCCACCCCCCAAAACAAAACAAAACAAACAGACAAACAAACAAAAACAATCAGAAAAAGAAAACAAAAAAGTAAGAAAGCAAACAAAAAAACCCAAACAGATAAAATCAAAACCAAAACCTGACAACAGTAACAAAAAACCTCAAAACAAAGCAAACAACAAAAAAAAAAGGCAACCAAAAAACCTCCCGCTGCTTTGGATGAATCTCAGCACTAATTGTCTTTTAGCTGTTTTTGTATATTAGTGAACTTAGTATTTGGTGTAATTTGTAAATTAGTGGGGCTGGATCATCTCTCTCTTCATTATAGGCTGCATCTTTTTTATTCTTTTTTTCCATTTATTCTGCTATTATCTTTACTTTTTCCTTGGTGTTTCGTAATCTATTAAGAAGACAGCTTGAGTAATGGAAATCCTTTCATAAGGCTGCAATAACTAAAAGATTTCCCTTTAAACACAAAAAAATATATTTTAATGCAGGCTCTTAGGACTTACTAATTGCAAATAAAGAGAACTTTTTTTTCTGTTTGGAGAGATATTTCCAGTGCACCAGATTGCTACACTACTTTGCAGATTGTACCTCAGAAAGTTTGCATTTCCCACACATTTTATTAAAATTAATCACAAACTCATTGTTATTTCTTCAAAGACACCACACAGAACATAATGGATTAGCTGTCAGGCTTTTTTCTTCTGCACTCCATTACCTTTTGTATTTTCAGGACCTTTAATATAATATGAGGAACCTCACTCCTGAAGAGAATAGGGAAGCAGAACATTAAAATACTACTATTCCCATCTGAACATTAGATCAAATTACTGACAAAGAGCCACACTCTGTTGCTAGGAAGTAGCCTTAAACAATGGATCCCTGTCCATTCTCTTTGCTCTAATTTTTATTTTTCTCCCTGGCTATGTCTTACACCATTCCAACTGGCTCTCCAGAAGACAAATATTTTAAAGAGAGACCTAATCCCTAACAGTTTGGATGCAAGTCATTCTTCTTAGTTGCTTGGTTTCAGAGTCAAGGATCAGTCTCTGATTATACTGTTTAGCCATATTAACATAGTGGCTGAATAAAGACTGAATGAAACAAAGGGTATTTTAAAAGTTGTTAAGGTGTGCAGGGAACACAAGAGGCAAATTAAAAGGAATCACTAATGGTATCTTTGTTGTTAATACTTTACAGACTGTGCTAAGTACGATAAAAGAACAGAAAAGCTTGAACTTCACAAAGATTGTGATCTAGTTTATAAGGCAGTCACTCCAAATAGGATGTTATCTGACAGTAGGGGAAGAAGAAGGTAAAATCCTGAGTTGATGTTACCCAGTAGTACTGGAGAGCCCTGTTACTGGAAAACAACAGATAGTATCAGTATTTTTGAGGATCTTATAAACAAAGGAGGTTTACAAAGAAGGAAAAGCAGTGAAAAGTAAAAACTAAGCAACAAAAAGAGTGGCACTCCTGAAGTACATTCACAAAAATAGATCCAAAATCAAGGAGTAATTTTGTCCTCGGCTAGGGACTTCTGGCCATATTCTTAGAAGTATTTTATGCAATTTTTGTGATTAATTCAATGATGTTAAATTACTGAAATTACCAGAAGATTTTGCAAAATATTTTCATATTGTTGTAGTTATTTAGCTGAAGAAGAATTAATCTCCAAGAATGCAATAAATTTGTCAGTATTTCCTAGAACAATTAGATGAAATAAACCTTATATCAAGTTAAAATCTTTATGCTGCACTAGAAATAATTGTTACATCTCAACAGAAAGATGTCCATCAGTGAGATTCCAGGGTGTTTCAACAGATATTGAATATGCAATCTTCAGAAAGTCATTACAATTTAAATGAATAGTGATTACTCTATTTGCGGTGATTTCTGTTGCTGTTATACCAGCCTTTTTGTCTGGAAGGAAGCTACATAACACTGTACAGATTTTTCTGAATTTTAGTAATATTGTTATGATTTTTCTAATCCTCAGTGATAGGAATAGTGGATATTTCCATTGTGCCTTCTGGAGGGTCATGAGTACACTAGTAGAAGCACTAAATGAAAGCAGAATGCATTGTGCTAATAGAAGAAGGAAGGTTTCAAATAAAGTGCTTTAAAAACTTCTACTTATCCCATGCAAATAATTACAATTACCAAATAAACAAAAATTCCCAGGTCTGCACAGCCTGTGGGCAGAAGCTCAAAACTCATGTCTTTTGAGGCTGAACAATATCGTACAATCACCTAAACAAATTATGAAAAACAAGATCTGCTTCAGGAATAATTTTTAATCACCTTTTGGCAAAATATCCAAAGTTTGTATTACCTGCTGTCTTCACACACTCAGTGCAGGAATCATATGGCCATCCCATTTAAGATGCTCTACTTTAACTTCATTTTGATATGAGAAAGAAATTTAGGCTGAGAACAAAAGTTCACTGGAAGAACCTCCTCAGGCACATGACACAGTCCCCGTCACTGGAGGTTTTCAAGATGCAATCTGACAGGTTATGAGGTAAACTCATCTAGGCTCCCCTTCCCTTGAAAGGTTGGAATAGACAGTCTTTCAAGGTCCCTTCCCTCTGGTGTCATTCTATGACTCTGTAGTTGTACCTCTGGTGAGTTGATCCCAGTCATCTGTCCAGTACTTATCTAGTCGCTCTTCTGAACAGGAGGAAGGGAGAAAATAAGGTTAAAAAAAAGCTCATTAAGCATCAAAATAAAGACAGGAAGTTTTGATATCAAGTACTGTCATGGACAAAACAGACTTCACTAAGAAAAGATATTACATAAGGCTAATTTAATTGGATTTGGATAATGAGAAACAAAGACAATGTTAAAGTAAGCCTGAGATCCACTGAGAAGAGTCTGGTTCCATCTTATTATTCTTTCCCATCATGCAGTTAACAAATCGTAAGATATGTCCTGACCCTGTGCTTAGCCTCTCCTTGTAGATCAGAAGCGCAGATACCTTCACCATATATGTGACTTTTTGCTTGACTTGTTTATATTTATTTATATTTTTATATTTTAAGTTAGACAAGATGAATCCACTTATTTGACTATTACAGGATACCCTGTAAATCCAGAAAATCCACAGAGCTGTTATTAGTGCTGTGCTCTTATACAGAAAAACATAATTAATGGAGCCACAATCTCTCCTCTTTTTCTATCTTCTACTAACTTTCTGTGACCAGAAGGGAAAGAGCTTTTAGAAGGCACTAAACTGTTGTTTCTTTAATTTTGAGTACAGAGTTCAAGAGTCACCAAACTTTTTTTATCATGAGATGAAATTTCATGTCAAAACTAACCTTAGTTATATGTGTCTTTGAATAAGACCACTGTCAGTAACAAAAGAGCTTTTTTCCTTTCTATCTGAATTCCATTAAAAAAATTCTACTCCAGGCTTGTTTATTTCCAGGGACATAATTCTGGACTGTATGAGTCTCAGAATCAATAAAAGCATACGGCTGAAGTTAAAAAGCTATAAGCTATTTATCTCCTGTATTCTTCTCTAAAGGCAATGAGAGGGATACACTATTTTGACATATTGCTATTCACTCCAAAAGCTGAAGTATAATCATAAAAATTGTTATTAATTGTCATTAATTATTCATTTCATGACTGTGTTATGAAGTGAAAATAAGTACCATCCAGCTACAAGAAATCCATCTCTAAATTTCACAGTTATATTTCAAACATTAATCTCTTTCCCCTGGGCTGTAATTGTAGGACCTTGATAGTACTTAGATGGAAATCATCTGACTTTTTTTCCCTTCCTCAGCTGACCAACAGCTTGCTAGGGACACAGCCCATAAGGGTTTCTTAGTTTGCACAAAATATCTGCACCAGAGACTCAGCTTTTTACAGTTCTGTCTTCAGTTGAAAAATACCACCATTTAGTAGTTCAGAAACTCAAGTTCAGACCTTAAAAAAAAAAAAAATAAAGTTTTTGGGATGAAAAGGAAGTACTAATGATTAATGGCTGCTTATTCTCTAAAACAAAGAGTAAATGTAGAAGGAAACTTGAGGTTTTCATTATTTATTCCATCTTCAGTCACTACTGTCAATCAATAACTACATATAGTTGAGATAGTATTTCTATGTGTTCCAAGTATAACATGGTGACTGAAAATTGCTATATATTACAGGTCTCTCTCTGCCCTATCAGTAAGCATTGAGTTCTAATTCAGTGCAATTTCAGTATTATCCAGCCCCATACACAATAGGAATTGATGATCTGCTCTTTCACCTGTTTCTGTTCTTTGTGACAAATTGATCTGATAAACCAGAAAATTAAACTGTGTCTGGAGAAGCCAGACTGAACTTCAACAAAAATAGAAGAAATAGGTTATATACTTATTTGGATCAGACAAGCATTTTGATGAAACCTTAAGTATAAATCATAGTGACTAATCAAACACGACAATGTTCAAAATGACATACAACATGCTTTAAAACACAGATGTGAAAAGAAGTCAGCACAAATACAACTAGAAATAAAAGCAGGAGATATAAACTTGAAAAGAGTGTGACTATCCTTTTAACTGTGTAACCTACCCCAAAATCTTCCATTGAATTAATGAGGCCATACTGTCATCTTCACCAAACAAAGAAGAAGAAAATAATAAACATAACAAAGCAGAAACTAGAAATCTTAGCAATGACTTAGGTGATGAATTTCACACCTGAAATAACAAACAGCAAGAAGTGTGAACAGTTTGAGAACATCATATGTACTGCAGATACTTTGCTTCTAAATATACTTAGCTATAGTAGCAAAATAATAGATAAAATGTGTTAGAAGTTGCAAAACCTCAATATAGAATTATTTATGCATTGACAAAGCCCAGAATTTTCCAAACTAAAGTAGTCTACTAATATCCCACAGAATTTATAACATTCCTGAAGAGAATGGAAAAATGCAGCACTTAGCTGGTTATTGAGGATTGAGGAGGAAACTATTTCCTGTTTCAAAAAAAGTATTATTTTGTCTGGAAGAATCTTACTGTGTTTCCCTTTTGTTTCATAAGGTAATAGAACTAAAGAAATTAGTGACTACTTTTAAAATTACTTCATTCTACTGAATGACATGAAGCAAATGTTTCATTCCACAATATTCTTCACTTGGGAAATTCCATTGACCTCAGAACTCAGCTCTGGATATATGCAAGAATGGTAACTTTTATTAATTTTTCGCCCATGGGCCCTTCCTAAGGCTTGCCCAAATTAAAATGGCATCCATCTTTTATATCAGGCTACAGAACATGAAAATCAGCACCTCAGAGCTGAGCTTTGACTACATTATTTTCTACTGTGAACAACCACTGTAATGAGTTTGCATTAAATTTGGGCTTCATTAATTTAGGAAGAAAATTTAAAAGTCTTCACCTCACTGAAGCCCTGAGTTACACTGCAGTAATTTCATTTTTAAACCATATACAGCAATTATTCTGCATCACAGATGTAGCACTGGAAAGTTGGCTATGTTTTGATCCTCCTTACTGCTCCTATGTCTTTAACTCGCAGACAGATATTATCCTCCTGGTATCTGAGACTCTAAAAACAAAACAAGGAGTTGAGCATTCAAAGAGTTCTAAAGAAAAATGAAATGTCTGCATGATTGTGTTATGTTGCTTTAGGCCTTTATCCAAAGACCCCTGAATGCAATGGATAGATTCCTAAATATTCCCAGAGGGTATAGACCCTTATTTTCTGCCTGCTTGTCATGCTACAAAAAATGTGAGATAGGGTGAAGCAGAGTGGGTAGAGCCTTTCTCTTCTTCCTTGAGCAGAATGCAAGCAAACAGGATCTTCAGAATTATGCAACATCAAATATAACTGAAACAAACAAACAAGCAAAATACCCACAAACCAATGTACACACAAAAAAAACCCATAAAAGCACCAAACAAACAAATCACACTTACAAAATGCGGCAATGCAGTTTTCATTGTCTTTAGGATAAGACAAAGTTAAACGTCTAAAGTAATTGTCACTCAGAACATATAATCATCCACAGAATTGTCACAAATGAGAGTATTACCTTTTTTTTTGATCTTTCCTTCTGAGTAATCTGAAGAGACCTGAAAAAGCACAGAAATTCAGTATAGAAATTTCCTGAACTGGCATGCTGAAAACAGTCAACTTCACCATCTCATTCCCCTTATCACCTCTCAAGAAAAGCAGAGATTTGCATGCATTTTGCAAAGAAGGTTTTTCCTCACTCTACTTACCTTCAAATCAAAATGCAAGGGGGAAAAACATAGACTGTTGTTTTTCCCTTTGTTCACAGCAAGAGAACCATTTTTCTCTAATCACCCACTGGTTGAAGTTCTCAGAACGTACTTGTTCACAGTTTTAAAAAACAAATAAATAAAATGTATAGTCAATAGGAGTACTATAATTTGCTAGCATTCAAATTTGGCGACATAAGCTCTATGTCAATCAGTCACCCTCTGCTACTTTATACAGACATGTTTTTTGGGAAAGGCTTCAATACATCCTGGCACCTGAAGCTGAGAGGAGTATCCAAGTCACTCAACCACAGAGATGAAAGTGAACATTCGTCTGTAAACATAACAAGTAGAAATAGATGAGCACAGAAAACTACCCTCACAAATAAGTGCTTTCCCATATCTAGTATACATAAGCATTACATTCTTGTGGCATTATATTCAACAGAAGAAGAAGGGAGTCATTATATTAAAATAACTCTGCAGGTTCAGAACTAAGACAACACCTGAAAGAGGCAAGGTTCTATTTTTTTGTCCATAGAGTACAGAAAGACAAAGAAGAGGATACAGCACTCTAATAATTTCTGTTCTAAAAATATTAATTTTATTTTTAAGTTAATATGGAAATATGGTTCATGGTAGTATATTACAATATGTGCCATAGTCATTGTTTATTGTGGTTGGTATTGCAAAGGCCACCCAAACAGAATGGCTGTATTGCTTTTATACATGTTATTTTTGGTTTGGGCAACGTCAGGAATAAACAGGAGCAGCTGTGTGACTCACAAGATAGAAAAAGTTACCAAAAAATACAAAATTATTATTTCAATCGGAGTAAATGTGAATTTTTCCACTAAATGAAAAAGGTGGTTACAGATCTTACAATGAGTCTTCAGATACTGTGGACAAAACATTATGGTTGCAACTCAGCAAGATTAGTTAAGTATGTGCCCTGAGACTCACAATGATCCCATGTTGAAGCACATTAAAATTATAATTCTGTTTTACAGTCTATGATGATAGGCACCCCAAATACAGTAATTTACAAAATCACAAATCTTTACTCAGGTCTTCAAGCAGTATCTACGAGGCTCACAATAAGTATTACTAGGCAGCAAGGTCTCAGAAAGTGGCCAGCAACATCTCAGGAGAACAGGAATGACAGAAGAATCCATGGAGTTGTAAGCAATTTTTTGTCATTATGGGACAGCATTAAGTCCTTATAGATGATTATAAAGACAAGACTGACCAAAACATTATGCATCTCGATGAAAGTGATAAGAAAAATGCATATTCATGAGACAATCTGCAGACACTGCTTCCATTCCAGCCTCATTGCAAACACCATGCTCCTTACACAGAAACAGTAACTGCCTTATTCCAAGGCAGGAAATACTCACTTGTCAAATTAACATGTTAAATCTTCAGTTATCATATTTCTAAGGATATTTCAAAATCAAGTTGATGTGCCCAGCTGAAACAGAAAATAAGACCTACAAATGCAAAATATGCAAATACCCAGGATCCTTTTGCATTAGTGTAATGCAACAAAACTAAATTTTAGTCAGTCAGAAGAGGACATCTAACTGCCATTTTAGGTAGATTCTGTCTCAACTGCATGCTACTCTGAATCCTGTTTCTTTTAGAGACAATAGATACTTTACAGCTTTTTAAAATCATAAATCTATGCCTGATATGCACTAGAAGGCACTGGATATGTACTAGAAGGTACATTTCTTTTCCCTCAGCATGATTTTGAGGCAGAAGCTTTTCCTGGTCTAGGAATTGAGCATTCACTGGATACAGTCTTTATTAGAATTATTCCTTCAGCCTGTGGCTGGTTGATATGATGCAGCAATTTAAGAGCTGGAATACCACACTTAATCCTGTGCAATGACATGCTTGCAGACCAATAAAAACTCTTAGAAGAGTAGGTTGAAGTCTTCATCCCACGTGATAGTCAATCTCCACATTCATTGAAGGCTCTGATAGGGACTTTACTTAAAGGATCTTAGAATCATAGAATTTTTTAGGTAGGTAAAGACCTTTAAGATCACAAAGTCCAACCATTAACTCAGCCCTGCAAAGCCCACCACTAAACCATGCCCCTAAGCACAACATCTACATGTCTTTTAAAAACCTCCAGGTATGGGGATTCAACCACTTCCCTGGGCAACCTGCTCCAAGGCTTGACAAATTTGGTGAAGCAATTTTTCCTAATAGGCAATCTAAACCTCCCCTAGAGCAGCTTGAGATCATTTCCTCTCACTCTATTTCTTGCTGCTTGGGAGAAAAGACCAACATTCACCTTGTTGCAGCCTTCTTTCAGGTAGTTGTAGAGAATGATGAGGTCTCTTCTGAGCCTTATCTTCTCCAGACTAAACAACCCCAGTTCAGCCACGTCTCAAAAACTTGTGCTCCAGACCCTCCACAGGCTCCTTCTGTTCCATCAGAAGCTCAAGGAGACTGGGCCAAAAGCAGGTCTGAGGACAAGATTACAGAGTATATCTGAAGGTCCACCCTGGAGGCAGAGTTTAAGGCAGATGCCTGAACTGAAATCCAGGCATCAGCCAGGATTACCAGCAGAGGCTGCTTAGTGCTGTTATGACTTGGCACAACATCAGGGTAAAAAATTAGTATGTCTTCAAATTTTTTAGATTTTTTGCAAAGAAAAAAATAGAATTAACATGGTTTCTTAATTGCAATGGTTTGGGGGCAAAAATGCATTTGTCCTATTACACACAATTGGAAAAATATTTACTCATTAATATTTTTTTCAGTATAAACACAAATCTGTATTTATTTTCTTTTTAACTCCGAAATTATTTTCCCTGAATTACCTAAGCAGAGATAGAAAAAGATAGAATCCAATGTAAAAGATTTTTTTTTTTAATCTGGCAGGTTGAATTATCTAAGATAAATATTGTAATTTATTAACACTTTTAATAATGTAACCTTAAAATATTCATCAGGGAAAACCAAACTTTGTAGACAAAGACATTTGTTCTAAAATTACTCTAACTAGTGAAACATTTTCTGCTTAGGATGTACATTCACTGTATTTCAAAATGAAGCATATAATGTTTTAATTTGACAAAGTTTTAGGCACAACATGTTATTCTCATATTATGACTAACAAAAAAAATCTATTTGACATTTATAATTCTCTTGCATTGTGAAAGGGAGAAATAAGGCAGCAGACTGAATTTCATATTCATACATGATAAGAAACAACAGTACTTTGCATTTGTATCTTATTTTTCATTTTAAGATGTCAAAACTCTTTATAAAAACTCCCAAACTCATATTCTTATTTTATAGATGGCATCCAAGGATATCTGAGGCAGGCAGACAGACAGAATTACACAAAGTTACACAGATGCTGATGGGAAATGTATTCAACTTTGTGAGACATAAAAGCAGAAAAGGTTTTTTGTGTACAGCTCCACCCTGTTCTAGTCAGAACGCAGCCTTTCAGTATGAAATCAACAGAAATTTGCTAGGTTTTTCCAGTAGCAGGTGTTTCAAGTCCTCAGAGGTGCAGGTATTAACTATTCCGCCAAAAAATAATATTAGACGTAGCATGGCAACCTAAAGTGCATGTTTGGTTTACTAAAGAAAATGTTGAAACAGGCAATTTTCACATTTTCTTTTGAATGGTCACTTAATGAGAAACATTAAATAAAATCAAGTTCAGTTCAGATTGTTATCTTGGATTCTAAGGTTACTGTGCTACCAGAAATGTCAACAGGCAGCACCACTGAGTAAGTTACAGTATTAAATAATTCACCTAGCTATATAACTTTTTCCAAGGTCACACAGTGCCAGCAATTAAAACTAGTCTAAACACCAGATGAACCTATGTTTACAGATAAAATGGTACATGCTTTGATGTGATTACTCGTAAAATTGCACCCTTAAAAAGTCATAGTCTAACTAAAATATCTAAATGTATGTATATGTGTGTTAAATATACGTGGCTGGCCTATAACCAGAAAATTCATCCCACCCATGTCAATAAATCAGAGTGACTCAGTTAAAAAAAATGATAGGGTGTTGAACCATACTACTCAAAAGAGAGGACAGATTACTCAGATTATTAGGCAGTGTGTTCATTCTCCTTCCCCAGATTGTCTTTTAGTGCTTTGACTTTATATAAAAATTTAAAACTGAAATATTTTCCTTTGATATTTTGACTTAATTTATTGTAAGAAGTAGAAGACTCATTTAATTGCATAAGTGGCAATGTTTCTCTAGTGGGCCAATTCACTATACCTAGATGAAGGGGATTGGATTATCATTTGGAAAGTCCATCAGATTTTTTTAGATTTAGAATATTATGTAAAGTGGATATCCTTCATTGTAGTTTCATTATTTTGACAGATAACCCCTTTTCCATTTGTATCAAGAAACAAGTTTTCTCTGACCTTTTTAAAGTGACTAGCATTGAGGTCCTTGTGTATTGTGTGCTATTCATAAAAATCTCATGCAAAGGCTAAAGAACACAGTTCAAACTTACTGTGTTCTTTTCACTTTGGATAAGCATCCAGATGATTACCTGTGGTTTATCCAGGCCTGTCTGGACAAGAAACCAGTCAGAAAATCTTATAAGAATGCGTGTTCTTAGGTGATATCCAATATATCAGATTTTCAACACATTTAATTAAAAAAATTTAAAAGTTGCTAAGATGTAAACTCACAGACACGAGATCTCAGAGCAACTCACTACCTTTAATGAACCCTATAATCCTTCTTTTGTTTCATGAAAATATTTTACTCCTATTTAGAAGAAAAAAAAATAAGCATTTTGCCTATATAAAAACAAGCATATAATGGAAAAGCTAGAATGGTTTACACACTCCAGAGTTTTCATTAACAGCTAGAAAAGAGGCCTACCACAGCATATCTGTCTGAAATTTGTCTTATATACTTATTTGATTAATTTATAATTAATTAATTAGCCTGTTTTAACCTTTGGGGTTTTTTTTCACCTCATCTGGAAAACAGTTATTAAATCATTTTTTGAGAAAGTGAAAATATTGTTCTTAGTGTAAACACATCTTGGGTAACAAATGGTGAGGAAAGATGCTGAATACAATAAACCTTTCTCTTATAGCTTTCCTGACAGAACCAACATACTTATTTCTGCACACGTCTACTAAAAATTCCCGTTAAATATGTGGTACAAGTAGCTGTGGAATTGCCAGGTTGGCGTCCTGTAAATCATCATTCTGACCTTCAGGAGTCAAAGAGATTTGGTTGCTATTTTCAGCATTGGAACTTCAGTCTTTATCTTTGGAGCCTAAGCTTTACTCATGTAGACCTGTAACAGTCTGAGACATAAACACCTTCTAGCTCTTGGCTCGCAGGGCTACAGCTGGCACAGCAGGGTCAGCTCTCCAGAAAATCTGATCAATGTTTTGGTCAAAAATGCTGGATTTGCATTAACAGGTGCTGATATTGAGGCTGAAGTTCTCTTTACTGAGTCTTTAGGACGGCAGAATCTTCAATTGAAATGTTTGTAAGAGATGGTCAGGGAAAATAATTACTTAAACTAACAGAATTTCACTGTAGAAGCGTTAAGGTGTAGAAAAAACACTAGTCATCGAGCAAAATTATTTACAGAAGTTAGACAAGCTTTCTTTGATATTCCAGTTTATTTCAGTCAGAGTTTTATATTATTTTTCTTTCTCCTGCATTCATCAAATCTTACCAGGCATTTTGACCTTTCCTAAATTTCATGAATAGAAAAAAAAAGGCAGGTAATACCAATTAGTTCAAGAAAAAATTTCCCTGAATTTAGGAACTAAATTTTCTTCTCTTCTCTTTGAAAATTAAATTCAAATCTTTACAGAGATTCTTGTATTTTTGCCTTGCAAATATGACAGCAATTACACTAAACCCCATAAATTTTCATAAATTTTTCATATTCCATTGATCTTGACCATTATCATAATAAAAAGAAAGAAGAAAAAAAATCTAAGGATATTTCTTAAGATTTAACATTAGGCTTAGGTAAATTTGCATACATCTAGGTCCTAAGTCTTTACTGATTATGCAGACATTTTTTCTAGACTTCTACTGGCCCTTAAAACACACTATACACATCACATCTCTGGAGAATTTAAAGCCAGATAAATGTTTTAATAGATTTATCTAAAATAGGTCAAACTGTAACAAGATCTAAACCAAGCGGTCCTTTGGCTATATGTGTAACTTTTGGAGTAATCTACTATAGACATCAGTAAAGGCAATCCTGTAAAAAAAAAAAAAAACCAAAAAAAAAAAAAAAAAAACCCCCACAAAAAAAAAAAAAAAAAACAAAAAAAAACACCCAAGCAAACCGTAAACAACTTTTGAAGCAGAGATACAAATCCACAGAGCATTCACAGGTATTCTCAGAGTCGTGGGATCCTTACTGCTGATAAGCACGCCAGAGTTGATAAGCAATACATTGTGGGATATCCTCATGGGACAACACTTGTGCTAGTTATGATGCTGAAGCAATGGTCAAGCATCGGAAACCAAACCTGATCTTATTTGTGATAGAAATAGATATTGAGAGAAATACTAGAAAGTGACTTATGACTTATTTTTGTGGGTTTGTTTCCTTTTTCCCCATATATAATTGCCAGTGTAATTTTTTTTAAGAATGCTCTTTTGACACTAGAAAATTCTACCAAACATACAGAAAAGCAACCACCACAAAAAAAAAAAAAAAAATACCAAACAACAAAAAAAAAAACCTGAGAAGGTGGGTTTGAGACTTCATTCCCTTTTCATTTCTCAGCTTATTTCCCAGGTGTAGTGGGTCATGTTGGGATAGAGTTAATTTCCTTTGTTGCAGCCCTGATGATGCTGGTTTGGATTTTTGACTAAAGCAGTGTTCGTAACACATCAGGGATTTGACTATTGCTGAGCAGTAGTTGCACAATTGTCTTTTTTCCTACTCTGTCTCTGCAGTGGGTAGGCTGAGGGTGGGCAAAAATTTGGGAATGGACACAATCTGGACAGCCGATACAAATTGACCAAAGGAATATTCCATGCCATATGAAATTCCACTTAACAATAAAAACCTTGGGGAAATTCTTTTTGTGAGGAGTACTAGTCATTGCTCAGAGAATGGATGGCCTTTGATCTATTTGTGGGAGGTGGTAAATGACTGGCTTTGCATCATCTTTTTTTCTTTTTTTTCCTCCCTTCCTTCCTCTTTCCTTTGCTTATTAAAGTAACTTTATCTCAACCCATAAGTCTTCCCACTTTTCTTCCTCCTATTCTCTTTCTCACCCTGCTCAGGATAAGGACTGAGCAGGCAGCTGCGTGCTGCCTAGCTGCTGGCCAGGGTCAATCCACAATTTACATTGTGAGGTTTTTAATTGTCTTTACATCAAAGAAGACATTTCTTACTATCGTATTTCTTCCACATCCTGTGCATTGGTCTGTGCTCAGTATTCTTTCCCTTCTAGCTTTATCAGCATTTTTATCACTAGTGTATTCTGAAATTTGATACTAAATTCAACACATCCAGCAAATCCGAGTTCTGCAAAACTGTCAGAAAAAGGAGATTACGAGGGTGAATCTAATCTTATAATTCAATTGACATAATCTAGAAATATCTTGCAAACTTTGTCAATTTGTGATTTTCTGAGTGAAGTACCATTGCTGTAGTCAGTAACATAACAGAAGAGGCGTCAACAGTCACGACAAAATACCTCAGAAAAGAAAAATGCTCTACACAATTTATACGATAGCTAACATAAAAGACAGTTTAGGGTTTCATTTCTGGACTAATTTTATCTTTCATTTTAAAAAGTACTAGAGAGTGTTAGATTGTCTCAAAACTTCCTGGTAAAAGCCAGTAGATTTCAAATGAGTGCAGCAAAACACGTACACACACACAGATGGAGAATAATTGGGGGGAGGCTGTAAGAGATTCAGCATAATGATAAGATGATAAAGATACAAATTCAGTTTTCCCAAACAGCTAGATTTCCTGTAGATAACTAAAAAAAAAAAAACAAAAAACAAAAACAAAAAAAAAAGTTTGTAAAGCACCCGAAGACATGTATATCTTTTAAAACTTAGAATGATGTAGAATTTAGAATTGCAAATATAAACCTGTGATTCCCCAGAACCTTTCAAGATATGATAACTTCCAGATTAACTTCTGTGCATTCAGGCATTTTCATCCTGGTCTCTACACCTAACCTGAGCCTGGATGGATCCTTAGAATATGTGTTCATTTGCTTAAATCCTAGGAAAAGCTTATCTTGCTAGGCAACACAAAACATGCACACCACTCATCAGACATGATCCATACACATTGGTCAAACACAGCTGCTCATTTTCATTCAGAACAGAGGGAGAAAAAACAAAAGTAAAAAGGGAAAAAAAAAAAAAAGGAGAGAGATCATACTTCATGCTCTCTCTTCACCCAATAGCTCTTGTCCCGGAATGTGGTCAGAGTTTGCTACTTTCCCTACACTGAGAGCATTCAACCAGTAGAAAAGAACTCAGTGTTGATCTCTTCTCCAAAAAGTGTTGTTTTCTTTGTTTTGTTGGTGGTGGTGTTGGTGGCTTTTTGTTTCTTTGTTTGTTTGTCTGTTTTCTAATGACAGATCTAGAAAATCCTAGAAGCAGAACCCAGCATGGTTATCTGTCTTCTTTTCAGGGACACGCACAGTAATGAGCTGGAGAGATGCCCTTCTTTTTTCTACTGTGATGAACAGTGGATTGTTTTCTAGAAAGATACAAAGATGTGCTTTTACTTCCTTTTAATACCTTAACTTCACTAGAAATCTTGTGGTGAGAGCAGCCCTTTGGAAAATAGTATTTGGGAATACTGACTCTCTGCACTAAAGTAGCCACGGACATGACAAAAGAGATTGATCCATTAAGAATGCAAAGTTGTGGGATAATGAACAAGGCAGGATAATTTCCCTACTCTGTTAAAACATTTTCTTTCATACTAGGCTTCCTGAAAGAAGATGTGATACACTTTGTGAATTTCCTGTTGATTAGTTTTAGAAATTAGTTTTTCTCAATAGCTGAAATCTGGGATGGAACATTTACTACCAACTGTAAATGTATGGCAAAGCAATTTAAGTTGAAAAATAAAAATCATATGGTTATATCTTGTACATGTTAGTATTTTTCTACTTAAATATTTTTAGTCTCCTACAGCTAGAAACACTTTTTTTGTGAGTGCTTTGGTTCAAATAGTTTAACAAATCTTAAAAATGCTATTATTTTTTCTATACTTTCTTTCTACTGCTTAGAATTAAAAAAAAATCCAAATAAAAAAATGACTTTTGGAAAGGGCAGTTATAACATTGTGGCACTTTATTTTAGTTAAAGAAAATATCTTATTCAACATGACATTAAGGGTTAGTTTTCAAGATGTGGTTTTGTGACAATATGATTTTCAAGGTAAAATTTTCAAGCAGAAAAAGCTGTGCCATGCCTTCTACTTGAGACTCCCTGGTATGAACAATTTCCACTACTTTGCCCTAGACCAGTCTCTTAGTTCATTTTCGTGAGTGCTCATTACCAAATGTTCTATTTAGTAACTTCATGATAGACTCAATTATTTAAATTTAAAACTATGATTTTTTGCACTGACAGCTGTCTCAGATCCATAACATCCTTCTTAACACCCTTCATGCATCCCTAATAGTTTTCATGCAAGGTGATGCAATGCCAGATACAATACCTATACAGAAATGGAAAGCACAAAAAAGGTTCGATGTCAAGGTAGAAGAACAGAGTGTATTTACCAGAAAGAATATTTCACAGTTTTGTCAGAAACTTCATGCTGTTGATCCTCTCCTACCCTCCCTAAAGGTCTAAAGAACCGTAATTGTGTTATACAGCTTCTGGAAAACTTTAAAGTAAATTTCCAAATAATGAGATTTGATTTTTAAGGAATCTACTCTACCTGTATGTTTCCATGTTTGAAATGGCTAATAGGAATCATCTATTATGGTCTACCTTATTACTTACACAGCACTATAAATGTACGTGATGTTCTTAGATTAATAATAGACAAGGAGCTTACAACTTAAGGGGAGAAGTTTTTCTGACTTTACATCTTGTCCTAGCTACATCACCTCACTAGGTAGTCAGAGGGAGGACAGTTTGTCCAATTTCTGTGGGGAAAATTATCTTGTTCCATTCAACTACAAGTAAAGGCTCTTCCTCCATTGTTGTTGGATGAACTCTGCAGGCTGCCAATTTGCGGGCAGCATCATTGTGCCCAGCCCATTTATTCTCTTCATCTAACTGCAAAAAAGGAAAGGGAAAAGGCAAACTTCGATGTCTTATTGTCATAATGAAGTATATATAACCTAAAGTTTTTAATGTCCCTTTATTTCTCCTCACCCAGATTTGTCAAGGGGAAAAAAAAAAAAACCAAAACTATAATCTTGCTGTAATTCACTTAATTGTTGATTGTTCAGAACTTCTTGAATTCTTTAAGAATGGAATGCTATTTTCATCTTCCCAATACAAGGCCCAAGCATAAAAATATCTTTTCAATCTCAGACAATAAATTATTCATGATCCCCCAGGCGGTGCGCTCCATATCATGAAATAAATAACTGTATTTGATAACGTCATTATCAAAGAAAGCAGTTTTCTTGATGTGAACAGAGCCTTAAAGATAGACTTAACAGTGCTCTTTTCACTCTGATCCCTGTCCACAGTACCAAGAGGAGATCCATGTCTGCAATCCTGTCTTGAGAAAGAATTTCTAGAGGGGAATTTTGAAAAGGAAAAAGAAAGAGGTGAAGATTGGAGGACCTATGATGATTCATGTTTCCTCCACAGGAAGTACTACAGCCATTTCCATCAGGACCAAAAAAACTGATACTTCATGTATGCATAAAGCTTTCATGGTTTAATACACAGGAAGAGTTTGTTTTGGTGCAAATTTGATGGAACCAAGGCCGAAGGTGTGTATATGGGCACCACATAGTGTGCATAATTCAGAATATAAGCACAAGACCCTTTAGCACTTAGCACTTCAGGGATTAGCAACAGGTTCACACACTGGCCACCGAGATGAGATGTGGAGGTACTGTTCTAGAGATGTAATAAAGTGCAGCAGGTGAGAAACTGAATCTTAGCTCACTTTATCAGTCATTAATCAGTTAATCAACATTTCAGCTATAATATTAAAATTAAGATGAAAGTTTGACTCCTTTTCATTTTCTTTTAAAATGAAATCAGAACTGCTTTCCTTTCATGAATTTTTTCGTTCCTTTTTGAAGTGCAAAAAAAAGAGACTGGAGGGAAGGACATCCTTGGCTTTTTACCAATCAAAAGGAATGAAACTTCGTTGAAAAAAACAAGAAGGCATTTCTGAAGAATGGGGTATATTAATTACCTGATTTAATTCAGGTAATTTAGCACATCTCTCTAGCCATAAATAAATGTACACTTCAGTTAAACAGGTACTTAGACACTTATATCTAGAAAAAATTACTGCTTTCCAAATAGGTATGTATGTACAGATGAAAGATAGAAAACTAGGTAAACAGAGTGAAAACCTAGCTTAAATGAATGCAAAGTGTTTGTAATTTTAAGAAAGTGAGTTTCCCTTACTCTTCATTTGCATTTGGTGTGTCTATACATTCAGTCCAAGGAAAAGAAACAGCAAAAAAATATGTTTTCATGGACCATTTTTTCATTCTTTGTTTCTAAAATCTCATGATACTACAGGATTTCCTTCCTGCATCCTTCTCAAAAAGACAGAAAACACTATCAACAGACATTAAATGCAGATCTTTAAAAGCATATTCCGTCATTTTACAGTTTGTCCATATAGAGTGCCCACAGGATGCATTGAATTATTATGTTGATATAATTTGTTTGCATTAACAGTGTTAGTCTCAGCAGGTTCATCTCAATTCAAAACTTTTGAGTAACACAAAAAAGGCAACCAGTATGGATGTACAGCTGGGATATATGTGCAAATTTTGTACCTTTCACCAAATATGTGATTAAGTATTAAAAAAAATTAAATTTCAATGCAGTTGATTTTATTCATTCTGAATACTGGCACATCAACTTTAAGGCCTTCAATCCGGAAATAAACTAACCTACAGCTCTAAGTACCATAAAATGATCCCCAGAACCCCAGAGTACTTGCAAACTCATTTGAGATCAGCAACGTCTGCTAACATTGATGATATCATGTAAGCAAAAGTATTGCCTTTGAGATAAACAAAGTAATATCCACAAGACTTAATCTCAAACACTTTCATGATAACATGGAATTTGGAATTTAGATGTTTAAATGAAAGTACTACAATCCAAAGAAAAACAACTCTGCTCTTACCTGACTCAGAGGTATTGACTCTGCAGTGACTTCCCTGTTATTCTATAGCATTAATGCATTTATCCAAAGACTACTAAAGGTAAAATGCATAAACAGCTGTTTGAATAGAGTCCTGGAGAAAGTACTGTTTCATTTAGGTGAATGCCTAAACCAATGAGTGATGCTAGAGTGATGCTTCCCTTGTGTTCACTTTTAATACATTATTCTTCAGCTTTGCATTGAGCATTCTCACAGTTTCAATGAGAGAGGTTAAGAAATGCCCTTACCTAGAATAACTTGTTGGTTTAGTTAAAGGATATTGTGAAGTTGGTAATACCAAAGTGGGAAATTAAGCCAGTTCTGTTCTCTCTGGGTGAATAACCTGATTGCATAAAAGATGCGGAGCTGTTGTGACTGGATATTTTTTATGGATCTAATCAATGTCATTAAACTACTCTCTCTTTAAACTTTTAATTGTGTCAAAGTAACAACAAAGATCCAACAAACTCTGTGATTGCTTTTGTTATCCTTAGCTATTAACTAATTTTTGTGCAGAGAAGCATCCCCCCCAAAATACAGGTATATTTACGAAAATAATGCCTGGACAACAGAGTGGGGAAAAAAAACATGGAAGGCACTTGTTGCTGATAAGAAAACAGGTTGTAATGCAGCAAGTGCTTTGGCAAACCATGAGGACCACATGGGGTGTGTCAAAATGTACCCAGCAGAAGAATTCTGTCTGCACGCAGCCTGTACACAGGCAATTATATTACAGACATTGGCACCAAGGGACAAAATCAACCTCAGAGGAGTGAATCAAATAGAGCTCAAGACATGTTGTGAAATTGCCCCAAGGAATGGGCAAGCAGCCAATAAAGCATAAGGCAGCATGGTCAGAAATGAGTTGTGTCATGGCCTAACATATGGGATGAAGAAAAATCAGAAGAAACTCCTTCCCTGTCTCAAAGTCTTACACAAAGGATAAAGTTATGTCCTATCCATATCTTTTTCTAAGTGCCTGAGTATTTAGAATATACTTATCACAGAATTTATTCATCTCTCCATTGGAGTAACCCTGAGAGCACAGAGCTCCATAAAGTCAGTTAATGCTTGTAGTAAGACTGTAGCTGGTTTAGATATATCATCACACAAAATGTATGGAGGAACTGATTGAGTGGTAAACATCCTCTATTTGTTTATAGTAGCAATTTAAATTTAGTAGAGGTATTTCCTTGTTTGAGAACTTCAAGACATTTGATACTGGTTAATTCTTCAACAAATTCTGTTGTTTCAAATAGACACTTTAAAAAGAAAAGGTTAAAAAATTATGTACAAAACCCACAGAATTCTTCATAGATTGTGTAAATACAGGCACTCCTTCAGGGGCAGCTCTGTAGCGAGAGAATGCTATGGAGCCATAATTTCATATCTATTTGTTTTCTCGTGGTTTTTTCCCCCCCACATCTATATTACAAAATCTCAGTCTGAACAGATGAATATTTTTATTCTATATCAACTATAACTTCAAACGTAGCTTTTTGTGGTTCCCCTCCAATTGCTTTACTGGCTAATGGATGAAATATACTAGGTTTAGTAGGAATAATGATGTAACTATTCAGCAAGCAGACAAAAGTTTGGGATGGAAAAGCAAAAATAAAAAAATTATGCTTTCTATATGTAGACTTTTTACTTAAATAGAATAGAAAGAAAAAAACCTCTATTTGTTATCCAAATTGCAATAAAAAGAGGGACATTTTATAATTTCACCTATGAGACATATGGGCCAATGTCCAATCCAAAGTTCTCAGAAACAACTTTGATGCTACATGCTTCAGAACTCTCTGAGTTTAAGGTTGCTTGTACTGACTGAACTGTCATTTTGTGATAAAGCAGACTTAAGAACAACATACCAGAAAACTTGTTTGCTTTTAGAATAACATTGTCAGGCAGTGAAGTCAGGGGAGGGAAAACAACAGAAGGGAACCATCTCTTCATTATGGGAAAAGCGAAAAATCCCTTAAAAATTTCAAGGCAACCAATATCGAGAGACAGTTTGTGCAAAGGCCAGATTTGCATGGATTCCTGTCAGAAACAGCAATAGTTCCACCTAATACTGTGTGTGCCCTAGAAAGGGAATCATTGCTCGCAACAGCGGCTGTGTTCTGCATGCAAGCCATAACACTCCTTTGTACAAGGTCAGCTCCTCTCTCTACTTCTTATTATCCTCAAAACAGCAGTCCAGCTCACTGATGCAGTGAAGGAGCAATGTCAGATGATTGGCAAGTGTCTCACCAGCAGGAAGTTAGCTGATAAGCTTCTTAGGCAGTGAGCTCTGGTAAGCAGGAAGCACTGGAGCCAGCTCAAGGAAGTTACCCTTAAAATTGCTTTGCTCAGACCTCAGCCTCAGCTGCCTAATTAGAAGTTGTTGAAAGGAAGAGTCTCTGGTGTGCATTTTTCTGTAGACAAGATTCAGGAAACATGTTGCTTTGGTGGCAGTAAACAGGGAGATAAATGTTTAAAAGATACCATAAAAAACCATCAGTCAGTTCACGAGTACAAGAGTAGAAAAAACAGACTAATATAAGTGTTCACTGAAAGGTTTTGAAGCAGCCTGGGACAGGTCCCAGTGGAAAAGCAGCAGGCAAACAGGCAAGCTATGCAAATGAGTATTGGCAATTTGAACATTTCCTATTTGTGGAACCTGATCAGACCTGGTGAAAAGAATGCTGCATAATGAGGGCTATCATACTTCTCAACATGATCTGCTATATAGGAGGAATACTGACAGACCTTTTCCTTCCAGTTATTTAATCATATAGACAGGCACTCTCATTCTTTAAGGAAAAGACAAAGAATATTAAATTTGGAGCATTAGATGGAGCTAATGATAAGATGTCTGTGTGAACAGAGAAGGGCTTAGAGATGTAAATGCATGGGCTGCTAAGGTTATTAAAATGACATTTGCCTGAGTCTTCTCTCTTCCTACCCTGAAGTAGTGACTAGGGCTGCATTATCATAACATTTTGAGATCTCTAAACTCAAATTATTTTAAAAGCTCTCTCTGTATGCGTATTTATGTGTGTGTGTGTAATATATAGATATATAGATAAATATATATCTATATGACAAACTCTGAATTTGAGATTATTTTCAATATGATTCAAAAGGAATTTTGTTACTTAGGGCTCCTTTTCCTTCACATATGCTTCCTGCCATGATGCACCCCCTTCCCCATCAAGAAATCTCAAAGAGCAGTTCCTTGGGAATACAAACATCACCTAGCTAGGGGTTGGTTTTAGAGCTGCCTTCTAATTCTGGCAGTTACAGCTTTGTTGTTGACACTGATGAAAAATCATCACATGCCTAGTTAAACATCCAAAGCATACACCATTAAGTAGCTTGCTCTACTGTGCAAGCAGACAGGTTCTAGCACCCACAGATGACACCAGACACTCTCAATTTTGTATTTTTGTCTCAAAGCTAATTATCAGGGCAGTCATGTAAGGTCATCATAAATGTTACTGGCAGCAGGTCTGTCATGTTATGGTCCCTACCACCCATTTCAGCTGCTCTTCAGTCCTTAGAAGAAACATGTAGCTGCCCTCCCCAGCAGCTGCCTTCTCACCTCTTCATAAAAGCAAGGTGACTTCACGCAAGGGAGAAGCTAACTGCCACCAGGACCAGCTCCATTAACTCCATGGCACTGATATCCATGATCTTTGGGAAAGGTTCAGCTATCAAACCCTCCAGGATCCTTCCTGCAACTGCAAGCTAGGAAGTAGGAATTTACCATATTTAGTGAGTGTTCGATGAAAATGCAGGAGGATGACTATGGCATGTGGTTGCTCCCTGAGTGTTTGTGATATATCAGTGGAGTTGGCAGCTTGTAGTTTAAGTATTAGTTCTCCCATATACACCTCCCTTTTTATTCCCCTGCTGATGGCACAGACACATTCTAAAGCCTTTCAAGGTTGCTTAACTTCAACACATAGGCACAGCAGGGGAAACTAAAGACTGGAAGAAGAAATCATCTCTGAATTCCCATCCTGTCTGCATGGATATTTAGAAGCTACAGACATATGTATATATCTAGAGAAATGCAAATAAATAAATAAACAAATAATAAATGTAGCAGAAAATATGGATCAGAAATGTAGTTTCACAAGACAGTCCTACACTGTAATTTGGGGAGTATATGTCACAGGCACAATAGAAAGTTAAAGCTTAGAGGCATTATGGACTGTCATGTCAAATCATACTTAGAGAGCTTTAATATGTGGATTACAGATACATTAAGCCATACTCTCCCCTGACTATTATGTCAATGGGACTTTGCATATTTGAATAATACTACATTGTATAATCCAAAAACTATGCCATGCATGCACAATAGGTCTGGGTATACCTGAAATGAATAGGAAAAGTCCAGGTTCTTTGCCAAAACGTTAGTTATTTTTAGTGTATAACCGGAGAGACAGATATCATTGTTTTATAAACTCTCTCTAATAAAATTAGCAATCACAAATGTGCATTTATGATAAAAAAGGTGTGTGTTTCAAGAAAATAAAACAACACAACATTTTTCCCACTCCATTCTCTTTCATTTTCAGATCACTACTTCAGTGCATTCGAGCTGAACTGAAGATCTGAGAACAACTGTGCTGGCTTAACTACTTCTCTTTTCCTCTCTGCCCTCCAAATAGGTCCTTGCTGTTCCCAATTACTGAACTGTCCTTTCATCTTCTCAAGGGAGATCCAATCTTTCCACATCTCTACCTACCGATGCTCCCTCTTTCAATCAGTTACTGAATTTCATCACCTCTCTTCCACCACAAATTTGAGCTCCCCGCAAATTTCGGTAGCACTTACTTTTGCCTTCCTTCACCTAAACTTACTGATTTGTTTCTTCTGATAAAGAATAGGATGAATACTGGGAGAGTCCACACAACAAAACCAGAAAGGAGTTTTCGTGAAAAACTTTATTCCTGTAAAACTGTTTAAAGATGGTTATGGTTATGTTCACATTAACAGCTTCTTTTAGGCAATAGGAGCATATCTATTGAGTGAAACACCTGTTGCTGAAAACTGACATCCATAATATACACAGTTAGTTAGAGATTTATTTCAGTCTTGCACCTTCTTCTGGCTTCCACATAGAAGTTGGAATTATTTTGAATAATTTCATCCCAGAGTAATTCAATTTATATACTCTTAAATAACTCCACATTGCAAACCAAAGTGGCTACAGTAGGAAAATTTACTGCAAATGTCTTCCTCACCTGAGTTCAATGGTAATTTAGATGCACACATATCAAACATGGTAATTTATTATCAAAATTACTGCAGCTAACTTCAGGCTCTAACTGAAATATTAGAAGACTGTGAGTGTAGTTTTCAGAAATCCTTATCTTTTCCCAGCTGAGAGAAACAGACCTTTCCAGAGGAGAAATTAGTACAGGGCCCAGTAGAGTGTGCTAAAAGTTGGTATTATTTGATGCAAAGAACTTAAAAATTTCAAAGTATTAGAGGTTTATAAAAACAACATAAATATCTGGAACATATGTGTGAAATAAAGCAAGACATGTTTTTATCTTGAAACAATCCCTAACTTTTGGGAAATAGATGGGATTCACATGGGAGAGCTTATACAAGGATTTACTTCTACAGGATTCTTGGATTTTTGTGTCAAAAATATATATCCAGTGCTGCAGATGGTTCTGGAATAAAGAGAGGTCATGAATTTGACCTCATAGCAAAATTCTAATCTATATGTATCATTTATTTCCCTTCACATGTATAAGATTATTCTCAGCCTCAATGTCAACCACAGCTATGCATCAAAACCTTCCTTTGGAAAAAAAAATAAATTCTCCCATCCCTTTTGTTTCTTTCTGTCTCTATTCTGGTGTTTTGGCTTCATACCTTCCTTTGGCTTTATATTCTTAGGGTCTCCACAATCCTCTGTTTCCTTCTACAGCCCTATATTTATATAAGCATCTGTTGAGGCCTCTATTTTTCTGTCACTTATCTCCCCTAGTTTCCTTCCCCCCTCATTCTAGATTTTCTTTCTGCCCTTTCCTTATCCTGAGAGACGCTGTCTGTCTATGACTAGTAATCTGTGGTTTATGCTATAACATTTTGTAAAGAGGAGACACATGTACAGAATGCTCACTTATTTTTGAAGCCATGATGCAGCATCTACTCTTCTGTAGTTTTAGTGGCTTGCCTTTTTAGAGACACACATTTTTTAGCTAATTTCTAAAAGCATTCAACCTTTCTATCTAAAAAGGCACAAGCACACTGCCTGTGATAGTAGTGCTCAAGTTCAGTGATTGGTTTTTAACAGCAAAAGACAGGGGTTAGTTTCCAAGCTGTGTTGGAGAGGATCCCAAATTTGAATTATTTTTTCCTACCACAAAAAAACCATCATCTTGCCTGTGCTTTCCTGCCTGGAAAGTCATTTCGCTCACTTCTGATGGAGGAAATTGAACAAAATATTTGTAAATTGAATGACAGGAGAGTTTAGGCTCAGGTTTTGAACATCATAGCAAAAAAGAACACAGACAGAGAGTGTTCAAAGAAACATCAGTGTGTAAAAACAATCCACAAAATAGCGGAGAATGGACCTTCACCTAATATCGAAGCCGTTAAGGAGCTGCTGCGGAGGCTGAAATGAGGAGATTACAGTGGGGAAACAAAATTATTTTTGGTAATGTATCACCACGATATTTCCACTAAAAACTGCTTCCCACCATGAATGAGTATGTACAAATTGTCAACAAATCCTAAAGACTTTTGTGACTAAGAATTGTTTTAAATATCAGCCCATGTCTAACCAACTTATTAATATATAACTCAGGTGACTGAATATGCTTTGGAGAACAGTATTATGCTTCACAATGTGCCTTCCTGGCTCAGTAAAGTATAACCTCTTGCGTCCTGTTGCTTTGTTTAATTAATTTTAAAGTTCTTTCTAATTATTAACCTTAAATCTTTATTATTTTCCCTCTGCAACGGATGATTTAACACAGCTTTCATACCCATTCCCACCCCCTCTGACTCATGTAGAAATACAGTCTGAAGGAAAGCAGAAAGCTTACGCTTTGATATCTGGAAGCCTGTTTTATTTTCTGATATTAGATTAGTTGTTTTATTATGTAAAGAAGTCTCATAAGTATTTTCTCTGTATTCTCTGACCAGGTAAATGATTTCAATATGGTTCTCTGGGTTGGTTTTTGATTGGTTTGGGGTTTTTTCGTATATATAAAAATATGAGGGGGAGGAGGAAGTATCATAACAAATCAGCTTTTAAGATAGTTATGCTGTAAATTTCTTTTCCCCTCCTGCGGACATAAAGACTGCAAGAGTTTAAAGTACTCTGTCCAAAACTTGCGCTCCTGTGTATTGTTTAAAGCTACTGAAAAGTACATGTGCTGAAGCTGGGTAGGTCTTTTTTTTTAAATTTGTCTTGGGTTTTGGCTATTTTCATAAACATTGTAATTTATTCCACCAAATCTTTATAAACCTTTAAATTACAGTACAGCAATGAAATGTTCAGGCTTCAGGAGAAAACGGCTCCTGGGGATAAAGTCAAACCTTCTATACTGTTATGTGATACCAGAGTATAATGAGTATGTAAAGTATCAAATTAAAAAATGTTAGCAGTTTATTATAGCTGAGCAATCACTGAATGAGAAACAGGTTTCCCTTTCACTGAGCATTAAGGACATGACCTGAGGCTGATAAGCACACTGCTGCCTCAGATTCAACACTTGATTTAGGGCTGCAGTAGTTGCCAGCCAAAAATCAGCCAAGGATTTGTTTGTTTGTTTAATCAATAATTTTCCAAGCTGCTTATAGTAAAGAAGTATTGTAATGAATTAAGAAATTAACTAGGTTTAAGTTATGCATTTACATTTATCATACTCAGTTTTTCTCCAAGCCACTGCAATACAAATCATCCTTTGAAGACAGCTAGACCCTACACAACAATTCCTTATGGTTGTGTATATTTCACCACAGTTCTGCACACTTTTGTTGCCCATTTGTCTTCTCTGACACTTTCTCCTCGGTGGCTGCAATTTGTGGTCGATGGAGAAATTACCACTGAATTAAGGGAAATGGATGTATTGCCCTTTAAATCTTATGAGCTACCCAAGGCATCCTTGAGGCTTTTGCCAAGTTCTTTCCATGTGTCAGGTCTCCCAGCTATTCTACTACTGGGATCACATAAGTTCAACTTTCTGCAAACATGTTGTGTCCAGCACCAAGACCTATTCATGTGTGAAGGTCTCTGCCTGGTCCCATGCCTGCTGCAGGATACAGCTGGTACAGCTGCCATCAGTGGTCACAGAAGGTTCTACACAGCCAGGATGAGTGTGCAGGATGGAATTTGCACCAACAAGGACTGGGAGGACAGACAGGTGCCCAAGTCCTGTCTGATGGGAAGCTAAAGTGTGTTGAGGATGTACTCTTGTGTATAACCCTCAGAAGCAGTCACAGCTCCCTCCTAGCCTCAGCAGGACTCTTGGCATCAAATCCTGCACTGCTGTTTAGTAGAACCTGAGGCACTTGGCCACTCTGAGCAGTCTCTTCTGCTCAGCAGCAGATCAGGATGTTCTTGGGTCGGGGACAGGATTAGGCCCTGTGGAGGGAACAAGGGCCAAACACAGACCTTGGATGGCTGGACAGGACCATGGGGACAAGGTCTGGACCCGCAGGGCAGGTGAAGGCAGGGCTGTGAGGCAGCAGGGCTGAAGCTGGGCTGACATGCAGCTGGCAACAGTTCCCAGGACGGGAGCACAGGATGCTACTGTGTGCCCAGGACCCTGACCTCAGGATCAACAGTGGGAAGGGGCTCCACTGTCCCTGGCTGTGACTGCCAAGACTCAAAACAGCAAGTCCACAGGACCCACAGTTGTTCCTGGGTAACACACATTCCTCTCCATTCTGCCTGCACAGAATTTTTCTGCCACTCACGTATTTTAGGGAAAGACTGTACGCCATACATCAAAGGTAATATTTTATACACAAATTTTTGAGCTAGCAAAGAATGACAAAGTATAAATAGACCTATAACAAAATCAAACAAGCAAGCAGATGTTTTCCCTCTACACAACTAATTTAAAGATTTTGTAAAAATTCAATTCGAGTTTAGAATTACCAGGACAAAGCATTCATAACACATTTTTCTTTCAATTAATTCATTCTTAATGCTAGGAATTGATGTTGTTTGTAATATAGTTTCTTTTTCTTCTTGTCTCTAATGGAAATGTACTACAGAATGAACTAGAAGAGAACTAATATGAGATGCATCATTTGTAAAGGTAAATTTCTGAGAGCAATATTAGCAAGCAGGAAACACAGATTCTGAATAAAATTATCATCTCAGTCTTAATTACATTTATTGACACAATAGTAATATTCTTCCCATTTCTTAGGTTTCATCCTTGACTGCTGTGATCACAGTGAGCCCACTGCACAGTTTGTTTGACCACACTTTATTGCACTTTCCCTGTAAGTAATCTCTGTTCTGTTGCAATGTCATTCCTAATGTACTCTGATGGAGAAGTAGAAATGCTAATACAGAGTAATGCAGCAGTTGGGGGTACTTTGTTGACTTCCTTCTTGTGATTTTTTAACAGTTCAGCCTTGTTATTTTCCACATATCTTTTTATTTTTCTCTTCCATTCAGAAAATGTTACTTTTTTGGTTTTATCTTACTTTTTATCCTGCTCAGTGCAGCTGTAGATGCATTGATTTATAAAGCAGAAGCATCCACAGACCAAGACAGAACATGTATCCCAGTGGTTGGGGTTCTAAAAACCCATGCGGAAATGGTGTTTGCGCTAAAAAAAAAAGTGCCTAACCTTTTTCTTGTTGTCTTCAAGAAACAATAAATTTTTCCAATAAGAAAAGATATTGTATTTGGAAATTAAGACATATTAGTACTCTTTACTCTCCACCTTTTCAATGGAATTTGGCCAAAGTTAAAGCTTAATTTGAGAGAGTATGAATTCTTTTAACTTTATTTGCAATAAGCATTCAGTGATGTAGGGGTTTTTTTTTTAAGTCAGAAGTAAATGTGTTTCAGCAGAACACCAGCATTCTTCCTTCCCCCTCCCCAAACAAATTCCCTCCCAAACTCCCTTTTCAGTCTGTTTGCACCTGGACTTTCATTGCCCTGTATGTGGGATGTTGCACACTGTCATTGCAGCCCACATGATGTAAGAGTGATATTTTGACTCATCCAAGTTCACACACTGTATCCTCAAACTGTGCTGGACCCTTTGGTACTTTTATTTAAATGCACCACAAGCAGACTGCAGACAAAAAGCACTGCTCTGGGCTCTCTTTTTCTTCTTTCCCATCTGTGTCAGCCACAGTCCAGCCCACTTGTTTCTCAGAAACTGCAGATAGTGTTTTGTTATGCTTGGGTTGCTTTCAGAACAGCATTTTTCTTTCTCTGATGCTAGTCAGTAACTTTCTCATAATCAATGAATGTCATTCACATTGGCAGGTTATTTTCATTCATCTTTACCAAGAATTCATTAGTCACTGGAACTCTCCATAAAACATCCTGATTAATAGCCCCTCTGTTTTTTTGGTTGAGTAGAAAAATTCTGTTGTATTTGGTGAATTTCTCAGTCATTTAAGCACAGGATCTTAGAAATCACAGTGCTGAAGGCTTCACCTAGTCTTACCTGCACACAGGCAAGATAAAAATTGGTATTATTCTATCTGATAGGCTGCATAAATGCAATTATGTCAACCTTTCTTTTTCTTCATATTCACTTTTTCTAGATGCTTTATTAGTCTTACTATTGCAACTTATCACAATCTTCTCTAAACCATGTTGTTGCGCTCTGTTTTGGTCAAGGATGCACTAAAGCCAGGAAGAGATAAAAAAAATAAATTTATATCCAACAGTCATCTTAATTCATTCAAGAATGAGATTTTCCTGTTTTGCAACAGGATCGCACTAGTGGCTTCTGTTCATTGAGGTCTATGTTAAGCCTTTTATCTTTTTCATCCAACTGTACAGCTAATACCTATTTCAAATGTATGTCTCTTATTTCTCCTTTCTAAGTTCAATGCTTTGAACCCATCTAAAATTAATCACATGAAATTCAAGGAACATCTCTTCTCAAATCCTCATTTTTGACCTTCGAAATGTGTTTCCCACCCCTCCCCAGACTGAATTATGCTAAAAAAAGTTTGTATATATTACATGGATTATTCAAAGGCTCTTATACCAGAATAATGCATTGACTTTCAAGAAACTAATTTAATCAGGTTTATCTGATTTACTGGGTCTTCAATGATCTTTTGCCAAAAACTGCTGCTAGTGCATTGCAAAATTGCTAGTGCAATTGTGTTTTCACATAAGCTGTTTTCTCAATTGTCATTTCTACAGACTTCTGCAGTGCAAAGCCAATCATTGTTTTGTTTGGGATTTTTAGCAGATTCTTTTTCAATTCAGCATAGTCTATTATGTAAGCAGACATCTCTGCCTGCTGTTGTATGTTCCCAATGAAATGGAATGGGATAGACATCTTATCAATGAGGGGTACATCCATTGTTGCCATTTCACCTGTTTCCAATCTTACTCCAGCTGCTGTTTCTCTCCAGACCCTCCTGTATTCCACCAACGATGTGTTTGCTGATGTCTTCTGCAACCACCTTCCCAAGTGCTTTTCATATTTCAGTACATTAAACCACCTCTCTGGCTTCTTGGTTATCTCACCAATACCTTGGCTGCTACTGCCTATGATGAATCAACCTTTGCATACATTATCGCTTTGCATCTGGCATTCATACCTTCAGTCTGCCAAAGCTTTGAATTTATTCGGTTCAATGCTAATTTCTATCATACCAAGCATTTCTAATTGAGTTTGGGATGCTTTCTGCAGATTAGTTTTCCTCTCTTCCACTTCCATCTTTGTGTTTGGCATAGTCATATCTAGCAGGAGGACTCACAGCATATAAAGGCCAATTACATACTTCTACAGCCTATTGCATCTTTTCACTCTGTGCTGGATACAGAAAGTTAAGTGCTGGAATTGCTTGAACAAGTCATTAATAAATATGTGCCAAAAAAATACGGAACCAAGGTAGTGCAGCAGGGAATAACTCTAGTTTACTACTTGACTTCCAGAAAGGGAAACAGAATGACTTCTGAAAAAGAGATTGCATTGAATGAGTGAGCAAATTAGAAATTGGAAAGATGATAAGAGAAAGATTTAGAAAGTCTAACAATGCTTTGAAATCCTCTTAGTGCTGCTGTCACTGCCATAACCAGCCTGCTGCTCTGATACTTTGTTAAATCAGCCCTTCTAAATGCAGTATTTGTCAGTGACACTGCTTGCAATTTGGTGCCAGTTCAATACTTAGCAGAATAAGACGCTTGCAGCAGGCAGTTTTCTTTTCATACCAGATGATGAAGTCCAAGGTTATCCATGGTCTATCGGTACATTGGTTAATTGTCAATAAGATGAGGCTAATGGTACAGTTCTTTACAAAGATACCATTTATCATGTTTAATATCCACAGGCTTTATATTCATTCTGCACCAGGTAGCAGAGCTAAAATGAAAGGTCTCCCTAGTTATTTAAGCTCTATTTCAGTTTCTATTTGCTTTGAGCTTTGTCATCCAGTTCAATATGTATTGGCAACGCACATCCACTTTGATTTAATATAATAGACCAGCATAAGTGAAAAACCAGTAAGCAAAGTAAAGCAAACAAACAGATTTTTGCATATTCTTGGCTTAAAGAGCAATATAGGAGTAATCAATTTTTTTTGATGTTCTGCCTATATTAAGGCTTCATGATGAGTTTATTGAGCAGAATCTGATTCTTAGTATTGGAGATTCACAAGCCAGTAATGATATTCATTTAAGGAAACATGTCCATAAATGTTTGACTATGGGCACATATCTAAATTCTATTCAAGTCAATATGACTTAAGTATATGCTTAAAATTTTGCTAATTAACCAAAGACTTTCTTAAGTTCAGTTGGGACCTAAGGGAACTTACTAATGAGAAAATAAATCCTTAGTCAAATTTTGTTCTTTAAAACATATTTATACACAATATGATCATATATAGTAACTTCTTATAGAGTTACTCCATTACTTTATGATTTTGTACTTGTAAAATTATTATCAACAAAATTGAAATCTGTACAGTGTTCAAATAATTTCTATAATCATCTGGAAAGGAGATTACATTTGTTTATGGATTTTTTTAACAAAATCTTTTTAATATTTTTCTTCTATCTAGAAAAATACACTTTATGCATGGGCCTGTGCAACCGATGTTGAGGAATATACCTGGTCCAGGTATACTGCAATCCTGCTGGTATTTGCAAGCCTGCTTGGCTTGCAAACTGCAGATTGAGCTGCAGGTTGAGCTCTGGGTGGAAGCCCAAGATAAGAGTCTGTGAACTGCCAACTTTTGGTACAAAAAGCAGGATAAAGGTGGGTGACATCAGTCAGGGGAATGGACACTGAGAGACAGGAGACGGGAATTGCCAACTTTTTCATAACAAAGATGAAGACCATTGACTGCCATTGAGGTGGATGGACATGGAGAGGAAGAGGGAGACTTGCACACGGATGGACTCTGAGGCTATAAGAACCCAGGGATTCCTTGGTTGGGGTCCTCCCTGGGGGCACCAACTCGGGCTGTTTCTGTGTTACTGTGCTGTGAATAAATTGCTTTATGGAACGAGACATCTGAGACTTTGCCTTGGGAAACTTGGGTGAGGAAACCTGGTCTGACTGTGGAGTGGGTGTGTGGGGAGCAAAGGGGGACACATTGGTCACTGGAGCCGACCTCTGTGAAGGGGCTTTGACCCAGCAGTGGCAATCTCTGGCCTTGGGATGTGACCGCCAGGGAGTCTCGTGAATGGTCAGACTGGGAATGATTTGAAAAGCAAATGATTTTGTGTCATGTTGGAAAGTAACACTGGTCAAACGGATGCAACAAAAGTACATAAAGGGTTTTGACTACCTTAGATTAGAAGTCAATGACACTAGCAGCAGCTTCTGTCACCGACAGATGACCCCAACATGCTTTATATATTATGCACAGGAACAAGAACAATCCACCCACTAGTGGAACACAATTATCTTTGTGGGAGAAGTGTGGCATTCCATGATAGCAGCCACATGCTCTGCCAAGGTAATATGATGCAATTGCAACTTTAAAGACATCCAGCAAGCATAAAAACATGCTATGTAATGTATAAAAAAATCTCTACAGAAACAAATGAATTTATAGAGGAACATACATAAACATGTCTAGAGGGAGATGAGGGAAAAGGATGTTTTAAAAATTTAGATCTACATTTATTTATTTTTTTTTTCATGGAAACAAAATAAAATGTAAAAAGAAAATCCATCCAGGTTTTGCATAACCAAAGGTAAGCATGACTTCTGAAACTTTCGTTTTCACTTCCTCTGCTTACTTTTGTGTTAATGTGATTTCTCTCAATTAGTAAAGGAACAGCAACAGCTGCCAATAATTAGCATGTGTTCTTTCTCTCTTTTCCTCCTCCCTCTACAGTGGTACAACAAAATGGTTAGTAACTGAGGGACTGTATTTGGTTGTCTGAAATTATGAATTTTCTTGCAGTATTTAAAGCATCAATACAAGTCCTGCATATTTATCAATGGTAGGGAAGTAAAAATGAATATCTTGAATAGATCTGATTAAAATTGTCTTCATCCTGTTTATTGTAATAGCCTTTGTCCCAGAAGGACTCTTGTGATGTCAATCTATGTGGACACATGAGATAGATGGAGTAAAATTCTGATGTGTGGGCTTCAGAATTTGCATGTTGTTCACACTTACTCTTTCTTTTTGAGCAAATCTATGGTTTGAAAGTGAGAAAAATTTATTTGTTAGTAAGACGGGATTCTTTTCAACATTGATATGTCAGACCACTAGCTGCCAGAAAAACCCCTAGAGAATCTTACATCACTCTGATTCAATGATATAATACTTTAGTTTCATTGATTTCTACCCCATTGTGTCATTCTGTTGGAAAGGACCCATTTATGGCTACACATATAACAAAAAAAAATAAATTAAAAAGACTCTTTTTAAAATTTCCTTCTCTGATGTCCATAATTTATGTTCACAATTAAGTACTGCTTATACATGTATTCTATATACCCAAAAATATATGTTAAAATAACTTATTATGTTGAGTACTCAATGTTCAAAAATGTTGGATTTGAGGTTCCTATTGCAATGTTAATTTTATCCCTCATACATATTCATTATGTTATAATCTTTTATTATACCATTACAGAACCTATTTTCTACAGGACCTCAGCCTCTCTACAGGCTATGAATGTATGGTACCCACTTAGTGATCAATATGATGATCAATATTTTCTTTTACCCTCATTATTCAGTGTGTGACCCAAGGCTTTACTTACTTCATACAATTCAAACCTTATTTCTGAATAGGAGCTATGATTAATCTCTTAGAGGCTTCTTTAAGAAGTTCATGATGAGGATATCCCAGTGCTTCATCAATGTGGAAGCACTTACTACAACTATTCTAGTGGGGAATATGGTGATATTATCCCTGTTTTGAGGACAGGAAGCTGAGGTGCAGAAGTCAAACCCATGCACCAGCTGGTGACGAAAGGCAGAGTACAAAACATTAGCGTCCTTCAGCCTTCAAAACTCAGCTGCAGTGAAACATAACAGGATTCCAGTCTTTGGGCATGTGTGGATAAATTACTCAAAATTATATGGTTGGTGTCACAAGGACAAGACCAGATATCAACTGCTATAACAGTATTGAACCATCATTGTTTTAATACCATTGTATTTTCCTCCTTGGAAGTAATTCACTGTATATATTTATTAGGGATTTAGACTTTTGTGTTGTGTAAGTGGACTTTTACAATTCCAAACATCTTTCAAGATAGGAAAACCATTTTGTTTTCACATTATGAATAAACCTTGAGATTATCCCAGCTAGTTAGACAATGCCAAGGTTGTGGGTTTGATCCCTGTATGGGCCATTCGGGGAAGAGTTAGAATTGATGATCCTTGTGGGTCCCTTCAAACTCAGAGTATTCCGTGATTCTTTGGATCACTATACCTGAATATTATTGCCATATATCAAACATTCCAGAGGAGATGCAATGATGATCAAATGCACCTAAAAGAAAGTGCTAGTTCATGTTTGGCGTTCTTGTGTTGTTTTGTTGGGCTTTTTTTTTTTTTTTGATCTTCTAAACAATTCAGCCTACAAAAGCAATCTAAAATAACAAGCACATCATGATTGCAAGGCCAGATGCATAAAAATATATTCTCTACACATTCCTTAAAAGCTTGCAAAAGCTTGCAGCTGTATCTTCCAAGTTTGTAGGTTAATTTCTATAAGTTTTCAGAAGTTCATTAGAAACCCAGTCTCTGCCTTTTTCTTAGATGTCTAATACAAGTTGGATTTCAAACCATAAACAGGCAGTAATCACACTTTGGTAGATTAAGGACTCTTCTTTATACATTACACTGTTTTTTCCAGTTTGTTGCACTGAGATACAGGCTTTTCTATGTATAGATAATTTGGATTCAATACAATCAGAAAATTTGCGAAATTACTTGTATTTTTAATAAATAATAATAAGAATATCACTATGGAAGTGTAAAGCTCTGGTCCACAGAGCCTGTGCATGGTTACAAGAGGAATCCTTTGGAGACAATCTGTATGGACAGGACTGTTACAAAGTTACTTCTGATAAAAGGAGGAGTTCCAAATAACATCAGGAACATAAATACATGTGCATACATGAATTCATATACAGGTATGATACAGAAAATAGTATGGTTATAAAGGTTAAATAAACATGCAGTGTTGATTTATAAAGGATTTAAAAATTTCTCAAGAATGCAATTATATCAGATAAAATAATCTTTGTATTTTCTGTTGAGAACTAGTTGAAGGTCAGCTATTAATAATTATCACAAAATAAATTGTTTTAATTAAATCTGTTGTACTGAAAGAGTCTGTTGTTTATTTGACACTTAGATTTATTTTTCTCTGTTATATAAGCAGAAATAACTCGATGACAGTAGTAATACAAGTTCTCTTAGTGTCAGCTTCAGGTTGGTGAGCAAGCTGATATTTATTCCTAAACAAAATGAGGTTTTAAAAAACTCACAAAGTATTATTTGGGTAACTTACTGTATAGCGGAATCCCTGTGGTGTGTGGCTCATTTCTCTGTATGCTGTGGCTGCTTTCATAGCTTTTGCCCATAAAAAAAAAAACAAAAACAAAAAAACCAACCAAACACCAGAAGAATACTTCACTGTCAGAACACTATATAATGCAGAGCTGTGCGATGTTACTGGCAATAGCATCCAACTGCATCCAGTTTTATCATTAGCCCTCTACTCACTCATTTCCCTGAAAGAAGTATCACCACCACTAAGCCTGTTTCCCGGAAGAGCAGCTCATAAAGTAATAGTTTGGCACTCTTTATGTTTATTTTGCATAACTTCTTCTTTCCACCCAGTATTTCAGTTACTTAATCCCAGCCTCATTATGTTTCTGCAACAGAACAGCTTGATTGAGTTTCCAATTGTTGTGACCCAACTAAGTGTAATTCTAATCCATATATTTGAACACTGTTCCAGAATTTAGAGACCAACAGCTAGAATTCACATTGTGATGCGCAACTCATCACTCTGTGGATGAGGGAAAAGTAGATGTTGAATATTATTGCGTTACAATAACTACACTAGTGTTTTCTGACATCTTGGATTTTGCCATCAGGCTTTTAGCAAAGTCTCTATGTTAATAACATCAGTAGTTTGCAAATAAGCATATTTCTCCCATTCGCACTATATGTCATCTTAAAATTTGTTCATCAGAAACTACCCTTGACTGAGCCAAAAGAAGCCATGTAAGACTAAGGTAAAAGAAGCTAATACTCTTTTCCTTGGATAAGGAGGTAAAAAAGATTCCCTAATGAATGTGCAAATGCCTGTGGGTGCAGTTCAAAAAGTACTGAGAAAGACTGCACCAAGTAGATGGTTAAACAGGCTCCCATAATGACTGTGATATGCCTATGCTTAACAGTTTGAGAGTATCTTAGAAAGAAACTATGTATATAAAGGTGTGATGATCATCAAAAAAATATATTTTAATATTCTTTAGATCAGAATAAATAAGGCTTAAAAACCTTATCCTTGCATAGTCTTTCCAGTTTCAGTTTCCCATGCTTCCACAAGTTTTTTATTTGTGTTGATCAAATGGCTTAGTGTAAGAAGCTCGGGGCATTTAGACCTACCTACATTGATTTCAGTGGAACAGAGGTTCACATATACTTCCAGATTCTGGGCCTTCATCTCCTTGTATTACAAAAAGGAATTATAACACAGAAGTGCCTGAACCACCTGTCAGCCAGCCACATGGACAGGAATGTGTCAGAAAGTGCTAGAAAGAGCCACCAGGATGTGTTTGAGCGTGGTGCAGCAATTGTGATGTTATGGGACCTGCCAGTCAACAAAAACAACCTCAGAAACACCGCTGTGCCAATAGAGCTGTGTCACTTTCCATCACGTTGGCTAGTTCCAGGGTCTCTGCACTGGTTTCATCTTACAAGAGGGTTCAAAAGCAGCACAACTTAAAGGTTGTTTTTATTAGCAGAAACAGATTCTATGACAGGATCCTGGAGGATCTGCGTTATTAAAAATAATATTAACTGCTACACATCTAGTGAATTTTTTCCTCTTCTCATAGACAGAAAAAGAAATAGATAATAATAAAAAAATCTTGAAGTTCCAGTGTATTCTGATGTTCATGCCAGCATCTGCTTGTAAAACTGTGTTATAGCTGGAAATACTTTAACAATGCTATAAAAGCTGATTTTCTGGCACTGCATTAGTTTGTTCCTGGAAGTACTGTCTTCCATGGTACAGTACATAATATATTTCTAAAGAAAGATTTTTAAAACCCTTGTTCCATGTGCATGACTTAATCACTCATGCATTCAGTTATTTTAAACTAGAAATACATTTTTTAACAATTTGTATATAATTCAACAATATACATTCCTCTATTTTTAAAAAAAAACTCAGAAAGAGGAAGAGAACTTGCAAGATTTTTTTTCCACAGACAATTTCCTATTTGCAATTACAATTCTAAGATAACTCAGAAATGCATAGATAATATCACCATGTTACCTCTTTCAGATGAAAGATAAAGTACACTTCTTCTCTACTATAAACTCAAGTAGCACAGTACACGTATTAAACATAAATAAATCAGCAAAATCCACTTCACTACACATATGATTCTTTCCTCTGGGAGAAGATGAGGGGCAGCATAGACCATATTTGAATTTATCATCACATTTCTTATTGGAAAAGCTCAAGATGAATGTGACATGAAAATCTGAATAGATTACTGCAGTAACCATAGCTCTATTCTGGTGGGAGCAGAATATTTAATTGCAATCAGGCACAAAGGAAGAGATAGATCAAGAAAATTCATACTTGAATTAGTTTTCTAAGTTAACCAAAAGTTTGTGGCTTACAGATCAGGCCATATCTAGGAAGTACATAGTTAATACTTTTAGATATTTTATGCCCACTTTTTCCATGACTTAGGAACATCTTCCACCAGTACCCCCAATGGTTGAAATAGACATATGTTGCATCATACTTTATCTGTGCCATCTCTGTCTAACACATGTGCTCTACAGTAGCTGTCTCTGGTAGTATCTGCAATATAGTTCATTTCAGCTCTGGGAAGAAACAGTGAGATTTCTGATTTTAATAACAATGGCCATAAAACATTTAACTATGAAAAACTAAAGCTAACTTTGCATCCTGAATATTTGTTTGCCTGTGAGTGGGTGTATATCAGAAAAAGATAGTTATGAATAAAGTCACTTAAGCAGTAATAGAATTCTCAGGTTTAAATCAAGCTGCCAGCACAGTATTCAGCAGGCTGCATACTCTTTCAGACAGAAAGCTGATAATGGAAATTAGTATTAATCATATGGCTATGCTTATTTCTGAGAAATAATTATAGAATCTTGTTTTCTAATCACAGGATGGACCAACTAAAAGGAAACCCTTAAACAATTTAATTTTAATTTTCTGGATATTACAGCCACAATTCTATCAAGCAGCACTTGTCCCAAACACCACCACTTGACGTTTTGGAAATGCCTGAACTTATGCACACGGTTGCATTCATGTTAATCCCTGATTGGCTGTTAAGTTTTTTCAGAGTTGCTGGAATGGGGCTGTGTTTTGGATTCGTGTTGAACAAAGGGTTTATAATGTAGAAACATTTTTTTTATTGCTGAGCAGGGATTACACAGAACCAAGCCCTTTTCTGCTTTTCATACTGCCCTGCTGGCAAGGAAGTTAAGGGTGTTCAGGAGCATGGGAAGAGACACAGCCTAGACAGGTGACCCACACTGACCAAAGAGGTATTCCAGGCTATATGCCATCATGCTCAATATATTAAGTGGGGGGAAGAAGGGAGAAGGGGGGACTTCTCTAGTGATGACATTTTTCTTCCCAAGTAACTGTTACCTGTTATGGGACCCTGCACTCCTGGAGATGGCTGAACGCCTGCCTGACCATGGGAAGTAGTGAATTAATTCCTTGTCTTGCTTCGCTTTGCCTGTGTATGTGGCTTTTGCTTTACCCATCTGTATCTCAAAACATAAGTTTTCTAGATTTTACCTTTCCAGGTGTCTCCCTGATCCTGCAGGTGGGGAAGAGAGCGTCTGTGTGGTGCTTTGTTGCCAGCTGGGGTTAAATCACAACAGCACTCTTTCCTAAAGCAAGTGCTCTGCAAATCTTTCTAAAAATGCAATTTTAAATCTTGAGAAATTTTTCTTTTGGGCATCATCATGCACAGGTCTTTTCTTTAGGGGCTTCTATTGCTTTTTAAAGTAATGAAAAATGAGTGTTAATGTCTCTAGTTTCAGTAAAATTTTCCCAAAAGCAAACCACGGTCTACAATTCTAAACTGCCTAATCCCAGCAGTCAGATGTTTCACTTTCATTCAAGTGAAGCTATGCTTCAATACACCACACAGTTTATATGGACTTTACTGTCACTACCAAAATGTTCTATTATGCATTGTGACTCCCTGATGTGTCTAATTGTGTTACATTGTCAGCTTTATGAAATCTACTGTAAAAAGCACTTTATTCTTCTGTCTTTTCTGTGATGTTGCGCATTTCTTTCTTGTATTAAGTGTTTGCTAGTTTTCTATTAGATGTTTTCTACTTTAATTAGATGTTTGAAAGTCTTCTGGCTTTAAGCTATGTAGGCTATAATCAAGCTGCAATGTTTGATTTTTTTTTTCTGAAAAATATCAAGAATGTGCTTGAGTAATTTGGAGAAACTGTGTACAACTAAACTGTAGAAATGCAATATGATAACAGTTTCAAATGGAAATGCTCAAATGGTCCTGAATTTAAAATGTTTTGTCCAGATTTTTCTTTTTTGAAGATAATTATTCTCAAAGTAAATCTAATGTGGATATATAACAGTCTACTTTAGAAACATTTATTTGATAATTTATATTTATGAATATAAATTGCCAAAGCTTAGAAGGGTTTGCATTTATGCTTTTCTCTTTTTTAGTTTCTCCACATACTTAAGAAACCTACTTATATCCAATTATCCTAGGTTTAGGCACGCTGTTTTTCTATTCTTTGAATGACTCAATCCTCTCATAATACTGAGATTTTGTCAGACTTTTCCAGACAGGTATTCTTTATATACTCTGAAGTATTTTTTTAACTGTAACATATAAAAGTCATAAAGAAAGGACTATTTTCTATTTTTTTCCTTAATAATAACCATCATATCAATGTGGACAAAATGCTACTTTAACTCAGAAAATACCCATGGATTTAAAAAATGCAAGAAGACAGTACACATCAAAATCGACATAAGACCATTGCCACATTTGAAAAAGGTACTTTATTTTAAAGTTCAAGTTTTATAGAAAAGAATAAGTTCAGATATCTGGAAAAAATATGTATAAGAAAACAGGAAGGAAAAGAAGACAATGGCATTTAAAATATGAAATGCACTTTGCTGCCAGCACACAGATTAACTGTGACAGGGACATCTAAATGCATCACAAAGAGCTGCATGTAAAGAGCTGTACAGAGAGAATCACTAACAATGTATGAGGACATCTTCTGTTGATCCAACAAAACCTATGAAGAATGCTTTAGTCTTCTGTAATGTCTCAGAAAGAATTCATGAGTTGACAATTCTAACTCTCATAATAGTATATATGTTGTTGTTTTTTTTAAGCTTAAACTCCTTTTGTCAGACAAGAGTTTATGAAAGAATCTCAAATTACTTGAAAAATTTGTCATGTTTGGGTTTGTAAAGAAAAGACAGGATGTGTATAGATTCTGAGTTTAAAATCAAGACAGAAAAGAAAGATCATTTTCATTTTTATACTATTTTGAACTCATTTTAACATCCTGGGTCTTTTGGTTTTGCATCATATCTTTGACTGTCCAGAAATGGTAACATTTAATCTATTGTTTTATAAATTTACTAATTTACACTTTGATTCACTCAATCTTTTGAAGAACTTTCTCACAAAACACAGTATCTATGGAAATCTGACTCATTTCTAAGAATAAATAACCTTCAGATATTATAGAATGCAATTTAGATTACACTGCAATTCTCTTAAAATCAGAAACCAGTTTCAGCCTAAAATTGCCAATTTAGATACACAGTCAAATCCAGACGAAGAAAGGCAGCTATGTATTGTCTCTGGTATGACATCTCTTTCAGTGAAAGTATTAATTTAAAAGGCTTTGAAACAGCTTTTTAGTGGGATATTCTACATTTTTAAATTTTTTTGTAACATTCTGGAAGTCCAAACACAAAGAATTTAGTTTCTTCTATCCCTCTCCTCTACTGACTGCATCTTTATACCCTGTAGGTTGTTTTTCCAAGGGTTGTTTTTGAAAATTCCTTTGAGAGGCAAGAAGTGTTTCCGCAGCATTTCCAAGAAGAATAGGAAAAGCCTTTGTGACTCCCTACAAAAGAACACAGGGGAGCTGCTGTACACACAGATTTAAATCATCTAGAAGAAAGGGCAGATAGGCACACAGAATCGGTAATAAGTTAACATAAACCATCCGCCTATTAGTTCTAATTCCAAGAAAAAGAGTGGAGGGGTGGAACCACTCCTGTGATTTCTGGGCAGTGACACAATGTGGGCAGTATGCCTTCCTTCCTCCTGGAGTTCTCCACTGCAGGGAGGAAGTCAGGAGAACATGCCCTAGCAACAGATTTGCAGTAGGATTATAACTCCAGGCAAGCTATAAAAGAGATGTAGGGTATCTGAAAGACTTGTCTTTTACACATTTGTAGCCTTTGATTTGAGAGACTCTGCCTGTGTTTGAATTTGAGTTCAGGAGACTGTTACAACCCTAAATACAGTAGCACAAGAATGTTTGCTGAATTCCATGTTAATAACTGGTTGTTCTAAAATATCACTGAAATACTTTAAGCAGTATTACAATCAAGTAGGAATCTTCCCTTTCTCAAACACTCTTGTTAAATTCCAGAATAATCTGTCAGAATCATCTCACAAAGACTTTTTTCTTGCATAAATCCTCCAAGATTTTTGGGCGGAGGGATGTGGTTTGACAAAGAAGTATTGAATTCTCTTCAAAAAAATATTTGAAAATAACAATATACATCAACATTTTTCACAAAGTATGATTAGAGGTATCATTTAAATGTTTGCAGAGATACTACAGAGACAAAACCATTTTATGGAAAGGCTAATTCTATCTCTGACAATTTTATTTGAATCTAAATATTTTTTATTGCCTGCCATAATCATTGTGCCTGTGATTCCTAAATACTTTGCCATATGTGATTTAAAATTATGCCCATCATTGATTTTCTTTTTTCTCCTTTTGTAGAAAAATAAAAATCAACAAAAATTAATGACGTTTTTCAATTGTTGTAAAGAAATAAGAGAGAGAGAGGAATCTACAGATGTTACTGACAGTTACCATGGTTATAAAATGTGTTTTCTTTCATCAAGCTCATTGTACATTTTCTAGTGTAAGACAACAAGAGATAATTTTACTATATCTACAGTGTCCATAGCTTGATAAAATAAGAAAGACAGTACATAATTAATAGCTTATGTTACACTCAGGACAGTAGAAAATCTCTTATATTCAAATGATTTCATGACATAGTCTAAATATTTAATATTCAGTATGATCATCCATCAAAAGATTTATGTCAGATTAAAATAAAATATCTGTATAGATAGCAGATGAAGTTCTAAAGATTAAGCACACGAGGAGAGGAGAGGAAAACAAAACAAAGCAAAAGCTATGCAGGAAGCAACAATCATACAAATCATCTCCAGCCAATAAACTGTCAGCTTCTTTATCACACTCAGTCTGAGAAGCTGAGGAATTAGCTTCAGGAATAGCTTTGTGTCATCATCATTTACCAGATAAATATCTTTGTTTGAGAAAACACACTGCAAAATAACCAAATGAGATTCAAAAAATCAGAAATTAAAAATACACATGTAACCCATACTATATTGAGAAAAACAAAAGTTCATGAAAAAAAAAATTATTTTGGCCAGTTCCAGTAAGAATGTAACCAATTTAAACCATTAGGAAAGTTCTGTGCTGATCTCTGTTGCCCTTTAGTATTATATTTTGAGGCTAGTGTCAGAAATATTTTTGTATCAAAATTTTTTTATTCAGCTCTCAGTAGTACAATAAACACTAAGTCAAAAGCAAGTCACAAGAAGTTTGTATAGTATTTCCTATAATGAATTTAATCCTTTCATATGGACTTCAGATCCTCACTGAAATCTCAAGTGTCCACTTTCAGCACTGTTCATCACAATCTTTGTTCTTCGCTAAAGTGTTGTTAAGTCACGTTACAGACTCATCATTTCCATCTCTCTCTGCTGAGCATCTATCAGTATCCACATTTCACTCTTTCTCCAATGCTTCTACTTGCCTTTCAACTTTCATTATCCTCGTTAGAAACACGTCCATATTTTTGCTTTCATCTTTTCCTTTAAGGAGCTGAAAGATGACAAAATAGTTTTCAAAGGGAGCCGGGTCAGAAGAATAAGACATTTCTGATGAGATTTTTCTACCATGCAAAACACAGCAGAAAAGAAAACAAGACACAAACTAGACCTATGTAAAATTAAGTTTTCTTTCCTTTTGTAAAGAGTTTTCTCAAAAAACACAACTTTTTATGGACCCCAAAGAAAAATTTGGGAAATAGTTTGAAAATATGCATTTACAGTAACTCCATGGTTCCCGCAATAATTACATTGATTAAAAGAACATCTGGGACAGAGACTGTATTTTCCTATGTAATTCATTTAATCCATTGGATAGTACTTAATTTCACAAAGGGGTCTTGAAAAGATCTCCCTAAAACTGAGTAACTTCTGCTTCCTTTCAATAAACAGTTTTGTTCCTTTGTCAAAATGTGTTTGTAAAACATGTCAATTTCTATCTCTCACTATAGTGAAAATGAAAGAGGAAAAGAAATCCTGTGAAGACTGAGTACATGAAGAAAAAAATGTCTTTTTTCATGAGTTATATATAAACATGTTTTGTCAACTGTTTCGCCAATTACAGCAGAGCTGTAAATCTACCAGCATGTGCTAGCTTTGAGAATCTCTTCATTTTGCTCACAGCATCCAAGTGTGGATCCAGAGATAATTCTTTCTTTCAATCACTTCTTATATCAAATAACATCCTTGCTATTTACAAAGTTAAATAAATAATCTGTTTTTCCTTCACAGAAAGTAAAAGATCAGCTTTACATAAATTAAAATAAGTATTTAGAACTTTTCTAAAATGGAAAATCAATTAATTAAATCAGGAGCCTATAGAAAATGTTTCAGAAGTCAAACCCACATATAGAGCAGAGATATGTAAAAGTTTGTAAATAGGGTCTCCCAAATCACACATACTAACTATAAGACCTGTCCTAGAGCAGTTAAGGTATCTGTAGTTCTAGGCCGAGGGTTGAGGTGCAGGTTTATGGACTCCAAATGTGGACTTTTGGATTTATGCACATTCCATTTAAGACACTTTTTTTTTTTTAATATCTGGTCCCAAATAGAAAATAGCCTCAGCACTTCATTAGCTGCAGTGCAGTGCAGGTTCTTCTTGATTTTGAAACACTGGTGAGTACCTTAAGATATAAACTCTTAGTAAAAATACTGCAAGTATTATATTATAATAACTTCAAACACTTGCCAGTTCAAAGAGATTGTATTCAGTATTCAATATATGAGGAAAAAAATTATCTATATCGGATGCATTAAGTAACACATATAGGTTACAGGTTTTACACACCAAGGTAATTGTCTAAAGGACAATGAATCCAGTTCTTCAGGTCTCTTAAAGACTTTTGACTTGTAATTATAGTATGGATATTTGTGGTATTTCCCCTAATTCTCCACCTAATGCAGGATTAGGTTCTTGATTATCGACACAAAAATTTTTATATATTTGTGTCTTCAGTCATTTTTTGATGGCTGTTGTCAGATATAGTTCAGCTATTAGAAAATACACGGGAAGAGAATTATGTCTCCAGAATAGATTTTCAAGTTAGATAGAAGGGAGAAAAATGAATAGTAACTATATACAAACGGGCTGCATAAGAATGAAAGAACAGTCTTCCTGAGGTCATAACCATGGTCCATCTAATCTGTCCTGTGGCCAGGAAAGATGCTTACAGGAAACTATAAGAAAATGGGGCAAGAATAAGGCAATACTTTTCTTTCATAAATTGCCAAAAATGTCAGTAGCCTAACGTTTAGGAAGTTCCTAAGCAAAAGGTTGCATCTGCTTTGTGAATCTAATTCCTCCTGCAGAGTTATCCCCAGCTTTTTTTTTTACTAACTCCTATTCTGGAAAGCCAAATATCCTGGCAAAATGAAATTTATGGTTTGAATTTAAGTTGTATGAAAACCTTTTACTTAATTATGATTTTCCTGAACTTATGTGTCTGTATCATTCCTAACTTCTGTCAACCATTTTGTACTCTGAACACTTAAGACTGTCTTTTGCTGCCATTTTTGCCATCTTTTCTAGGAAGAAGAAATCAGGACTGTGGGAGCATTCAAGAGAGGTGTACCATTGAACTAATCAGTGTTATAATTTGATTTTCTACTTCCCAGTTTAACTGCTTTTTGCAATTTCCAATTTTATTTGTGTTCTGCATTTGACAATCAGATGCATAAAATAATCTGCTTAAAAAGCTTAATTTCTGGAACTTTATACCTGATTTATATACTCCTATTTCTAAACTCAGAGTTGACTTTTCCTCTCCATATGCATTATTTGGAATTTCTGAATCTTTAATTTCATATACCTTCCTATTGGGTACTTTGTATTGTGAAATCTTACAACAGATTTAATAAATTCCAGTTTTGTTCAAGCTGAAGAGCTATGCAACAGCACAAAATTTTAGGATCTTGCTATTCACTCTCAATTCTGGGTTATATAAGAACACTTAAGCAACTTCAAAAACCAAAACTGGTGGGATATCTACATTACCTTTCTTATCTTAGCAAGTAACTACTTAAGTTTACCTTTTAATTTCCACCCTTTTACCTATTTTTGGTAATGAAATTACATCTTACTCATTGGTAATTTTGTTTCTTTATGAGCTGGTTGTGAAGGCTCTAGCTGATAGCTTCTTGAAAATACATGTAGGGGCTTCCAAGCAGAAAACACACACATGTTACTTAACGTTTAAAGAGAAACCATACATCTATTCCACTTATGAAACACAGACTTGTGCAAATGTACTATGTTTAGTCATAGTCCAATCCTTTAGAGTAAGTATATTACGTGTCTGTGGTGATACTATTTAACATATTTCCTTCCAAATTTTCCTGAAACAGTAGTCAGACACATAAATCTCTAATTTCCCAGATGCTTTCATTGTCTTTTTGAAAATAGTCGTTGCATTAATTCATTCATCTAATACTAAAGCAAATTTAAGCAGTAAGCTGTCAATTAAAAACAAGATCAGCAACCTAATATTTGATTTTCCTTAAAGTTTTAGGGCTAAAGTAATTTAGTCCTGACAATACATAGCTATTAATTTGTTATAAAATATTTTTGGGACAGTTCCTTAGACTTGACACCCATAAAGAAAAAATTTATTCAATGGCCATCACTGTTAATACCAATGCAGAGAATTCTTCAATCTTTTATGCAGAACCTTATTATTTTCTGATATTCCTTTTACACATCAATCTTATGTTGGTTATACAATTTTTTTTGGCAGGGTTTCTGCTTCTGACATATTAAAAGTAAAATACATTATTAATTTTTATGCTGTTAGCAAATTGCTCCACAAGATAATTTTTGGCCTGCTTTATTGTGTATTTAAGTTTATGTTGCCAAAGTCTAGACTTCTTTCTTTCATCATCGAGACATGGTTTCTGCTTTTCAGTTTTAATGATGTCTTCAGCCTTCTTGAAATGAAACCATTGGCAGTGAGGAATGCGAGATTCATAGGACCAGGAACCAAACAGACAAGAGGCATTAGAACTAGCTGAGCAGAAAGGGTAGAAAGTGAGATTCTGATCTCTTATTCAAGAAGTGCTTTCCTTTTCTCTTATGATGACATAATGTAAAATGCATATACTCTGACCAAAGCAGGATCCAGGACCTCAGTCTGTCCTCATCCAGGGGAAGGCAGGGCTGGCTTCCTAGCCTTCTATTTTCTACATGGCCAAAAGACTTAGCAAATGTCTTTGTATTTTAAATACAAATGTACAAATGTATTTGTATTTCACAAATGTCTGGAACAATTATCACTGATTTCTGGCAGAGAGACTTAACTGAGACAGAGACTGAGGCTTCACTCAAACCTCACATTCCTGAGTGTACTGGTTTGGTCAGGGATAATATTTTTCATAGAAGTTTGTATCCTGCTGTGTTTTGGATCTGTGACTAAAACAGTGTTCATAATATGGGAAAGTTTAAGCTATTGTTGAGCAGTTACAAAACCTCAAGGCTTTTTCTGCTTCTCACTTCACCCCACCATCAAGGATGCTGGAGGAGCTGGGAGGGGACACAGCTGGGACAGCTGATCTCAAAAGTCAAAATGAATGTTCAATACTGTATGACATCATGTTCATCAATATAAGCCGGGGGGAAAATGAGAAAAAGAAGATGTTCGTAGTGATGGCATTTGTCTTTCGAAGTCACCGTTAGGCTTCCCTCTTGATGATGGAGTCTTGCTTTCCAGGAGATGTCAGAACCCGTGCCTGCCTTGGGAAGCAGTGAATTAACTCCTTGTTTTGCTTTGCTTTTGTAGGCACCTTTTCCTTTATCTAATAAACTGTCTTTCCTTCAACCTGCAATATTTACAATTGCTGCCCTTCCAAATCTCTCCCCATCCCACCATGGAGAGAGGGCAGACTGAGCAGCATTAAATCCCAACATGCAACAAAAGTTCTTTAAGCAGAGGGCAGGCCTCAGTTTTAACCCAAATATAAAATTAGAGGCCGGGACATCTCTAGAACAAAAAGCTGTGGTTTGCTTTCCCATGGCAAACAGTGTCAATGAAGTGAAATGGCCTCAGTTCACCTTCCATTCACCACTCTGATTTTTAGCTTTCCATCCTTTTGTTGCATGTTTTTTTCCACCAGTTTTAAAAAACAGCTATGCAAAAGTCTTTCCTGGCTTTTAAATTTGCCACTCTCCAGAAAGCTAAATGCTAGAATTAATATATAGTCAATCCTCTAGTAAACATTCATGTTCCTGTATTGGTGTTTCAGTTTGAATCAAGAGTAATTTTTAAACAAATCTCCCAATTGTTCTCCCTAATCACACTTTGTATCACAGCATGCCGCAGTCTCAGCACACACAAACCAAGTTTCTTTTACACTGAAAATAAACTGAGGCTTTCAATGGACTGCAGGTACAAATGAGCCTTCAAATATTCATGCATCAGGCTGGTCTGAATTAGAAACTTTTTAAAATGTGTATTGAATAAGCATCAAGTCTTCAGACTAAATGTTTTGCTCTCCTTACCCTTGCCTTGTGGTACAGACTTTTACATCATGTAGATGGAACGTATAAAGGAATTGATATCAACATGCCCCTTAGTAGCAAACTTCCTTTTCTGACAAAACAAGTCAAAGAGCTTAACCATGGTAGACTCAGAAACATTGAAAAGATTAAGTGAAGTTTCCTTACATTATACTTCTTCCTAAAATGTATATAAAAAATAAAACTGCTGTGGTATAATACAGTGATATTTTTATGCAGGCAGACCATGATCAGATCAACATCTCTGTCTATGGCTGTTTATGGCTCAGTGTTGTATAATTCTGCATCCCCCTTGAGTATACAAATAAAAAATGAAAAATATAAAATCCCTAAATTCAAAATAATATGATTGTACATTGTCCTGATATATATACTGTTATGCCAAAGAAAGCAGTTTAATTTGTTTTTGATTACATTTTAAAATGTATATAAAAACAATTGACAGTAATATATAATATTCCAAGGTGTGAAACATCAACTAAAAATATATTTCAGTACTTAAATTCTATAAAAAGCATGTAAATAATCTGGTCTTCTTTTTATTATGGTTTTCAGTTATCTTTTACTATTTGTAGTTCTTTCACTTTTTAATAAACAGATTTTCATTGCTGCTTGCATCAAAGTAGCTGAGATTTTCTAAGCTGTCCTTGTCAGATTCATGAAAGTTATGTAGCCAATAAAGTACATTTATTTATGCTGAGAATACCAGACTAAACCTTTTCACATTATATAAGGAATGGTTATTTTACAACACAAGCTACTTGCCTAAAATTTTTTCAGAACGTAAATAGTTCTAATATTTATATTTCAAATCATGCAGTTTTCTAAACAGTTTGTTCTTCTCCAATTACTAAACATTCTGTCAAAAACCTGTGCTGTTTGTTAGCCTGGTACAAATCTGCACAGTTATTCAGAACTCAAAAACACACTGGCTTCCCAAATATCCTATTACAACATAAAGTAATACTTCCTGAAAATAGTTCACAGTCTTCCAAACAATGTAACTTACTTTGATAAAGTGTCCTTCATGAGAAAATCCTAAGCACAATACAAATAAAATCAAACACAGTAAATATTTAAAAGGATAAATAAAACACAGTATTAAATCTGCCTTACAACTGGATAATGATTTTCATACAATCAAAAACTATAGAATCATATGATGGCTTGGGCTGGGAGGAGCCCTAAAGATCATCTAGTTCCAACTCCGCTGCCAGGGGCAGGAACACCTTTTGCTAGACCATCCAATCTGGCCTTCAGACATTGGACATCCATAGCTCTTCTGGGCAACCTGTTCAGTGCTTCACAACAGTGAATAATTTTTTTCCTAGTGCCTAATCTAATCTATCCTTTTTTCAATCTGAAGCCATTCCCCATTGTCCTTTCACTATGTGCTGTTCTAAGTAATCTCTCCATCTTTCTCGTAGGCTCCCTTCAGGTACTGGAAGGCCACAATTAGATCACCCTGAAACCTTCTCCTTTCCAGGCTGAACAATCCCACAACCCCAGTTGTCTCAACCTTCCCTCACAGGACAGCTGTTCCATCCCTCTGATCATCTTGATGTCCATCATCCACTCCAACAAGTTCGTGTCCTTCCTGTTCTGCAGACTCCAGAGCTGGATGCAGCATTCTAGGTGGTGTCCCCTCTGGTGGTCTCTGGTTGATATAGCTTCCAAGTCACTCCCTATGATATCTGAAAAGTTATGGCAGACAGGAGATGTTCCTATTGACTTACAAAAGGAAGACATTCTACCATCTTTAAAAGAGCTAGAGATTAAGACCCCAGGAACTATCAACCTGTCAACTTCACCTCTGTGCCTGGGAAGATCATGGAATAGATCCTCCTAGTACCTTTGCTAAGGATATGGAGGAGAAAGAGGTGATTCAAGGTAGCCAGCACAGCTTCACCAAGGGCAGGTCCTGCCTGATCAACCCAGTGACCTTCTAGGATAGTATGACTGAATCAGTGGACAAGCAAAGGGCTACAATTGTCATTTATCTGGACTTTGACAGGTTCCTTCATAACATCCTTCTCTCTAAATTGGGTGAGTAGACTGCTAGACAGGTGCACTTAGATAACATTCATATCGAACAGGAAAGGTACATGGAAACAATTTATCAGATTACAATTTAAAATTTCTAATTTCTTGCTTTAGACCTGATCAGGAAGAAAAAAAAAATAAACCACAAAAAACACACACCAAACCAGCCTTAATTTAATCCTGATTTTTTAACAGCTGGGACAGTAAAAACATCCTTCAAACTGTACAATCAAGACTTCTAATACAAGTTCAACATCACCAAGGTCATAGTCATTATCTGTGGAAGTTAAAAGAGCTGCCATTTGCTGATGTGAACATGGATTATACCTGAGATATCTGTGTTGAAGGACCAGTCAATAGCAGCTCAGTTTTATCATTCCTATGGTCAAGAAATTTTGTTGACATGTGTGCTTGAATAGCACAAAAAATTAAAGAAGTCATCAAGCAGCCTCCAAGGACTGCAAAGACTGGGAAAAATGTTCCAGTGAGCTATCAGACATACCAGGCTGCGACAGTGAAAGGAAACAGAACAAGTAACTACAAAGCAAAAGAGAATCCTGAGGAGATGGTGAGAGTCGAGGGGGAAGAACAGGAACTCTACAATTAAAAACAGTAGTAGAAGTAGTTGAAATAGTAATTCCTTACAGCAACAAACTAACATTTCCAGAAAGAAAGTCTAAACCAGGCCAGATTAAGAAAACCAAATTAAAATATTCTGTTCCATGGTATGATAAACAAAAAGAAAGTGATTTTTTTGTCAAAAAAAATCTTACCTCAAAAGGAAACATGCATTTCATTCACAATTCAGAAAAACACCACCTTGATGAACGTCTTGAACATTAACAAAAGGTTAAATAATTAAAATGCAGATATTCTGCACAAATCTTCTTTTACATTGTAAAAATCTTTGTTCATTTAAGGCTTGAAGAATAAGAAAACCATATCCTCTGGCTTGGTGTTGAAATCTTTAATGTGGAAATTCTATGGCCTTCACCGTGGAGGTGACACTAGTTAATAATGGTTTCCTACCATTGGCCTTGAACTTGATGAAATAAAACTAAGATAAGATGTATTAGGTAAAAAAAAAATCATCAATTAACAAACAATGAAGTTATTTCCTTTACCAGAATTTTCTAATTATTGCAATGTATAGTTTTGTACGTATCTGGCTTCTAGCAAATTGAATTTTACTATCCAGTCTTAGAACTAAGAAAGATTGTTATGAAATGCTAACAGGATTTAGAACTTGTTCAGACCTTTCAAGCAATGAGGGTCAAGTCTGGACTTCCTAAACATCATTTCCTTTCAGAAATGGGAGAAGAGTAGCAGCAGTTAGCAGAGCTTCTCAGGACTGGTGTTTATAGAACTTATATATAAGGTTGCTGTGAGCATAACTCAGCTGTGTGATACCTTGCATTATTCTGAGAACCAGGTGTGATGCTGACTGTGTCACCTTGTTTAGGACTGCTTATGGACATTGCCTCACCTCAAATGCTTTACATAATGAACTTCTTAAATCCATATAAACCTTACGTGGCATTTTCTGCTGATATTCTTAGGCCTTTTTCTTGCAGTGGTACCCTACATGGAAACCATGAAATCCTTAGAGGGAAATGGTCAAACTTTTGGCTGCATCCAAAGAAAAGCTATGAAGCTAGTGAAGGATTTAGAGTACGTTTTATGAGGAATGGCTGAGAGACCTGAGATTGTTAAGCTTGCAGAAAAAGAGGCTGAGGAGAGACTTCACTGCTCTCTACAACTACCTAAAAGGACATATGTAGTCCCTTCTCTGAAGAAACAAGTGATAGGACAAAAAGAAATATCTTCAAGTTTTGCCAAGGGAATATTAGATAGGATATGAGAAGAAAATTTCTTCTCTGGAGGGGTTATCTCCTAAAGGGTTATTATTGGAACAGGCAAGAGATTGAGTTACTATGCATAAGGAGTTAAAGTGCAGGTTATGCAGCACTGTCCTAAGGCACATACACAGACAAAAGTAGTTAATGTTCTGAGACTTATAATTAAAACATCAACATATGAAAGCAGAGTGAATATTAGTTTCCTGGGCACTGGCTCTAAAATAGAACAGAATTTTACATGACTGATGCAGCATTATGAAAGCTGAATAATTCTTAGATAGTGCTGACAGTAAAATATTAAAAAATAAAATTTTGTGAGAGGAGGGTTATCTTCTGCTATTTGCATTCTGATTAGAAATCTAATGTCTTCATTAGTCACAGATATCTCTAATATTAGGAAATTCCAACATTAAAAATACATATTTTGGAGTCAATTCAGCAGTTTAATGCAACAACACCAGTATACACAAGTACTGCTGGAACATGGTTGTTTTTTTGTTTGGGATTTTTTTTTAGAAACAAATGCTACAGAAACAGGCAAAAGGAGACCCACAGCCCTGAATTTGTATTGACTTTTTCCACTGATTTCTTTTCAGTCAAATATTTATGTGTATATATTCTAAAGATTTTAACACAATTCCCTTCAATTAGAATGTTTTTATCCTGCTATTTAATGATTCCCAAAATAAAAATTTAAACAAGCTAACATAGAAAATCTTTTCATGACAAACAAGCACCGCTGCTGGCAAGCTGAGGCGCTTGAAGCATCCCCCTTGAAGCTGTGTATGCCTTGAAGGTGTCCATCTGGTTGCTCGATCTCTTCTTAAGGAAAGAATTCATGTCTTTTCCCTAGAGGAGCCCTGTTTGGTTGTTAACAGCTTCAGAATAATTTCCTCATTAAGTCAGAGGGTACCCTGGGCAGGATCCCTTGCAGGCAATAACTGTTCAGTTAAAATTAAGGGAGGTGTTTGGTTAACATCTTGGTAAATTGGGGTTGGATATCTGAGTGTTTGGGAACAGGAAACTTAATTTCATTGCAAGGCCAGAAAATTCAAGATGGTTTCAATAAAAGACTCATTGGCCTCTAGTAAGCTGTCAGTGACATTGCTACATAATATTTGGGGTGTCCAAATTTGAGCATGATGCAGAACAGAGCAGTTACTACATCAGAAATTTGTCATTATGTGATGATAGATTTAAGAAATCATCACACCATACTACTAAGAATAAGATCCCAAGTGGATGTCAAATGCAAATGGAATATCAGAGTATGGTAAAAAAATAAAGAAAAAAGAAAGAGGAAAAAAAATTCCAGGAAGAATAGATGGGGAAGTATTAGAGTTCTTTTAAGTTCTTTCCTCTAGTTGCAGTTTTCAAACCAGTCCCAGCAGGACTGACATTCCCCAAACAAGCTAATTTCTTGTCATTTTGGCACATTTACCACAAAAGCCAAGGATGGAAGGAGTATGAACACAGAACTATGATAAAATATCTTTTATTTTAGAATAAGAATAAAAAGAAAAGATTCTGTAAGTATATTGGTCAGAAAAGGAAGGCCAAGGATAGTGCACTCCAATAAACAAGAAGGAAAACTGGTGACAACGGATGTGTAGAAGGCTGAGGTACCAAACAAGTTCTCCACCTCAGCTGTCATTGGCAGACTTCCCACATCTCTCAAGTCCCTAAACCTCCAGTTGAGGAGCATAGCCCTCCCCACGTAAGCAAAGAGATGGTTCAAGACCACCTGATGAAACTGAACTGGCACAGATCTATGGGGCCTGATGGGATGCATCCCAGGGTCCTGAGGGAACTGGCTGATGTTGTTGCCAAGCTACTCTCTGTCAGATTTGAAAAGTCAAGATGTTCAGGCAAAGCCACCATTGTCTGGAAATATCTTTCCTATTTTTAAAAGAGGAGAAAGTAAAATGAAATTAACTACAGACCGGTAAGCTTTGCCTATGTGTTTCATTGGGAAGATCCTAGAGCAGATCCTTGCAAAAGCATTGCTGAGGAATATACAAATCAAGGAGGTGATCCACAACCACCAGCATGGCTTCACCAAGAACATATTCTGCCTGACCAACCTGGGGCTTCTATGATGGAGTGACTGCAATTGCTGATAATGAAAGGCTGAATGTTCTCCCTACTTAGACTTCTGTAGCACCATTGACATAATTCCACATACCATCCTTATTGCTAAATTGTACTTGACGGGTGGGCTGTTTGGTGGATAAGACATTGGCTGGATGAATGCAGAGAGAGAGAGATTTGGACAATGCCTATATGTCCAGGTGGAGGCTGGTGACAAGTTGTGAGTTGTCCCTCAGAGCTCTGTCTTGGTATAGGTGCTCTTTAATATCTTAATCACAAAGACAGTGGGATTGAGTGAACCCTCAGTGGTTTGCAGATGACATAAAGCAGAGTAGTGACAGAAGAGAAGGAAGGGATGCTATCCAATGGGACCTAGACAAGCTTAAGAAATTGGCCCACAAGAACCTCATGAAGTTTAACAAGTCCGAGTGTAAAGTCCTGCACTTGGGTCAGGGCATGGGCGTGGAAGAAGAAAGAATTCACTGAGACCAGTCCAGCAGAGAAGAACTTGGATGTTCTGGAGGATGAAAAGCTGGACATGAGCCAACAGTATGCACTCACAGCCCAGAAGGTTGGTCTTTTCAGCCACCATCTGGGCTACATTAAAGTAGCATGACCAGCAGCTCAAGAGAAGCGGTTCTGCCCTTGTTAGACCCTACCCGGAGTGCTGCATCCAGCTCTGGGGTCCTCAGCACAGGAAAGACAAGGACCTGTTAGCTTAGGTCCAGAGGAGGCCCACAAAGATGATCAGAGAGCTGGAGCATATCTCCTACGGATTCAGGCTGAGACAGCTGGGGTTTTTCAGTCTAGAGAAGAGAAGGCTTTGGGGAGACCTCATTGCAGCCTTTTAGCAGTTAAAGAGAGCTCATAAAAATTATGAAGAGTAGGCAGATAGTACAAGGGTAATGGTTTTAAACTAAAAGAGAAGAAATTTAGATTAGATGAGGGAGAAAATCAGTACTGTGAGGGTAGTGAGGCACTAGAACAGGTTGCCCAGAGAAGCTACGAATGCTTAATATGTGGGAGCGTTCAAGACCAGGTTGGATCAGCCTCGGGGTAACCTCATCTAGTGAGCTACTTCCCTTCCCATGGCAGAGGGATTGGTATTACATGATCTTTAAGGTGCCTTCCAACTCAAACCGTTCCATGATTCTAGGAAAAACATTAAAAGCAACCTTCAAAGGATATGTGCTCTATTCAAAAAGTACACTTCAAAAGAAGAAACCATTTTTCTTTCTATTGACCATGAGAAGAGTGTAGGATTAATAAAAGTTCTTACTCATAAGTTTCTTCCTAAAAGTCTACCCCTCATGCTCATATGTGAGCTTAATCCTTTCTGCAGTTCCTGTTCCTTTCCAGTCCTGTTGACTCACATTAATAAAGTGAAGATGTCCAATATATTAAGCAGCGATGAAGTGACAAATAGAGAGAGAACAGAATAAGCTAAATTCTTTTTTACCACATCATAAACAATTATTGAAGTAGAATAGAGACTATAATGTCTGTTTCTCTGCATTTTGGATTATAAAGCATGTTGGATGTATCTAACAAGATCTATAGCACCTTAGGAGACATACATCTCACTAGCACTAGATAGAAGATAAATTTGGACATTTATGTGGACTATTTTTATGTCTCTATGTCCTAATGGATCTAAGCCATATGAGGACTTCTACAGCATACTAAGAACCTAATTACAATGAGTTTCAAAATCTGGCCTAAGTGACCTTTCAATATCTAAACGAAATCTGAGGCTAAATAGTGAAAAAATTTTTCTGCCCAAAGTTCTGAGCAAGAAGCCATGTCATCAAACCCTCTTCCAAGTTCCAAATACTTGTGGAACTATTTCTTTAATAAACTTCTATTCTGCAATATGATTTTTTGGAAAAGAGTTACTGACATTGTTCTTTGATCAACAGATACACTGCAAAACCCAGTCTGTTTGCTCTAGGCTTCAGGAAATCAACTTTCTCACCTCTATGAAGTAGTTCTCTTTCATATCTTTCCTTATTTTGTCCTAATTTTTTACTGCAGCAAAAGTACGAAAGTAAAAACAATATATGAGTAGCAATTACTTAGACAGCAACAGCTAAATCTCCTATTACCCTCTGGATTCTCTTATTCTTATAAGTTATATAGCAGATAGACAAGCATTAGAATTAAAATGAATAAATCTTTTGTTGATCTTCAGAAAAAATATAATGATGGTATCATTATGAAAATGGTGCTTCCTTTCAAAATGTCACACATAATTTTGCATAGCCAGACTCAAATGAACCAGTAAATGGATTTGCGTTAATAATTATATTGGATATGCATGCAGTTTCAAGTATTAACTAATAAAAATGATTGATAGTTTTTAGATAATTGCATTTAAGAATATGAAAGAATTTTTAACAAAATGTGTCTTGTAGCTTTTTAGAGAAGTTAATTAAATACTTGTTAAACATAATAATTTATTATATAACTGTTGTTTTATGAATAAGATAAAAGGATAATCTGCATTTTTTATAGTGATGGAGTGTCACAGGTCTGTAAACATAAATCTCAAGTTCTTGTCTTCTGTCCATACTATCAATCTGATTTCTAAAATTCTTTCTGGATTCATACTCATTAAGCTATGGTGGCAGTTTTGCCTTTACCTCTTATCAAATGTTTGTTAGTTAAAATCTAAAATAAAATGATATAAAGTAAGGAAAAAATAATAATAAAATAAAAATCCACTACAATTAGAAAGTGCTTTCAAGACTCCTGATCCTGAAGATTTGACTGAGATTTTCATAAGCTGATGATGCTTTGCATCTCGCAACAAACAAAATCATTTGTTTCAACTTGATTTGTTATGAGCTATTAAGTGTTCATCTTAGCAATTTCAGTTACTGAGGCAGTTATTACATTAAGTAATTTTTGGTTTTCAAGGGTTATGGCATATTCCTAGTATCACTGCCTAAGTAAAGGTGGGGAGGACATGGTCTTTATGGTTAATAATTCACAATTCTGCTGAATATACAAAGATATACCCCCAGAATCGTTTTGAAAACCATGCTGGCCTACTGATATATATCTATAGAAAGATACAGCAAGAGAGCCTTTTCCACAAGAAACTAGAAAAATAAGTGTTCCTTATTAGCTTTGGTTTGTTAGAGATTTAAAATACCACAACAGTGATCAATAGGAGCCAATGCTTGGGAACTTTCCCCATCAGAGTCTGATATTGGTTATCAGAAATGAAAAATCTCTGGATTTCAGTTTCAATGGTATGATTTACCCAAAACGTGGGGAATTCTTGACATACTGTAACTCCCTAACATGCAGTGTATCTAATAATGTGCCTGGGGAAGCAGGATGTGGCCCAGCAATCAATTATCCCCACCTACCCTTGTAGGTTGCAAACATAAAAGCTAGCAAAGAAACACACTGGTCAAGCAGCAGAATGAGGCATTCAGAAGTTATGAAGTGCTGGAATCTTCATTCATCTATCTTCACACTGTACTTTATGGTGCAGTTCATAATTATGTGATGAGATAATATTTTTACACAAGTTCATTCATCATTTCAAATAGAGAATGGAGTATGTTCTGTAAATGAGAAATTGAGCAAAAAAATTTCACTAAGCTGTCTTTTGTTCTTTATCTTTAGTACTACAGACTTAAACAAGCGACAGGAGACCAAGACTCGGTTTCCACTTTTCTTAAAGGAGCATTTGAAAACCTTACAGTCATCTCTAAGATCAGAGTCAGAAACAGCAAGCTACGGAATATTTGGAAATGTTGAAACAAGCTTTCAGAGTGTCTTCTTGACACAGTTCAATTCTGATAAGCAAAGTGAAGAGAGAAGGGGCAAGAATTTTGTGAACATGTTAGTTACTTGCATAAAGACTGGTTCTCTCACTTTGTATTTCAAAGAGTACTGAGTGATTTTAAGTGAGGAACAAGAACTCCAAGAGCTGAGTTGAAAATAACCTTGCTTTAAATACCCTACAGGCCAAAATGTGAGGCATTTAACAAGGAATATTTAAATACTTTAGGGTATTTATATTTGAGGAATGTAGGATTTTTTTTAATATTTTATTGCTCACATTCTTTAAATATTTTCTAATTCAAGAATAAGAGGAAAATATAAATATTTTCAGTTCTCAAGGATGATAGATGTGATCCTTGCAACCCACTTAGTAAGATAGTTGGTAAGATATCAGGTAATGTCAGTCTCTGACTCAGTGAAGGTTTAGATTTTTTATAGGAAAAAATAAACAATCAATCAATCAAATCTCTCCAGAAAAATATCAATTACAGAATTTAGGCAGCAAAGCAGTCTCTGCTAAAGATATTAGGCAGTGGAGCCAATTTCCAGAGGCAGCAAGAGTCTGTATATTGGACTATCTTCAGGAAATTATTTTCTTTTTTGCCTTTTTTTGGGCATAGCAGCACACAGGGGGGATAAGGGAATAGAACAGGGGATACATTGTCCATAGGCTTTTGCCAACGTGCTCTTCTAAGGAAAAAAAAAAAATCTTTCTCTTCTCTGGATCAAAACTCTCATCCTTTAAACTAATAAACCATATATCTCCAATAAATCTCTGACTTATATATCACATATATATGAGCACAATAGCTATTCTCTTTTGGAAATAGTTATCATATAATCACACTAAATACAACCAAAACAAAAACAAACAAGCAAAAGAGCAAGAGCCAGATGTACATATATATTTATAAAGTTGAAATATTTAAATCATATTTTTCTTCAGAGTTAGCACTAAAGAGCAACAATAGACATTCTTGAGTATTTGACAATAACTATGCTCTTATTAGCAACAGTACGCACACATTACTGTTCAGAATACGGTAATCTTGCTGACCAACAGCAAAGCTCAAATGCACACAACAGTCTTCCTCATCTTACCAAATGGAGAAAAGTGGAATTGTTCAAAGGTTTCCACTTCTCATCCATCTCACCAATGAGAAAAGTTTCATCCCTTTCTGAAGAAAAAATTAGACAAATAGATATTGCAATATTTTTGGATGGCCATCAAATTTAGATTATTCTGGAAAGGAAATGTAAAGAAGAAATTCCATATTCTTAGGAGATACAGACATTTCTTCTTTGGTGTTCTGTCTGTTATACACTGTATGTGAACTAGAATAAATACTTAAAGTGGCTTAGAAACTTTTCAAAAGCCCCATTGTCAGCTACTGGCTTCTTTCTTAAGGGACTTAGCTCTTTAATTAATGCTGTAATTTACACTTTGTCAAGCACATGACTAATATTACTGCTTTTATTATCAGTTATATCCTCAATTTATAATAACTCATCACAGGTATATGGTATATGTTGCACAAGTTATGGATATTTTAACAGATTATTTTTGTTTCATCAGTCAACAACAAGCACATGCCATTGAACTTAGGGTGAGTATTTCAAATGTGCAAACTCAGAAGACTCAAAGCACTTCAACTACAGACCTGTTCTCTCTTTTTTAATTGTATGGGCTGTAAACTCATGAGAGAGGGAAACATTTATATGGCACTTAAAATAGTCGGACTTTTAATTATTATACCTATGTCTAATCTAAATTGATCTGATCAGCTACTTTTGTATAAATTTTCAAAGGTCAGTGAGAATTGCACCTGTTTGATAGTACTACTTCTTTATTGACAATTTATCTGCACAATTTACGTATTTACAGCATACAACCACTGATCCTTTTTTTATCATGTGCTGGACAGAATATTAAAAAAAGAGTCAAATCGTTATCTTATGATAGCTTATACTTCAAGCAAGAACAATAGTCTTCAGCAGAAATAGCTGTAGAGATTCTGTGAAGAGTTTATACCATATGGATTGAAGGGAAATTTGTTACTCTTGCCACAAAGAACAGTGACAAGAAAACAGATTTATCATTTTGAAGTAACACCAAGGACGGCTCTGTGGAGAATTTTTTTTCAGTTAGCAGTGCATAATGAAAGGGATTTGCATTGTGCAAGAGTATAAAATATCTCTATAAATGTAAAGAGCAGATCTCTATAAAAGTTACCAAAAAATAGAGGTTAAAAATATACTTTAAAACTTTTAAGGTTTGAAATCACAAGAGGTGTGCCACATTAGTATTTGCCAGCCTTTAAAAATGAGTCTTTGTGTAGTCCTGTAACCACTTCACCTGAAGATGTCATTCATCAGTGTTGACATGACCATATTTTAAATGGACTTACCAATATGCAGTTTTTGCTTTTTTTTATTTTTTTTTACTTACCTTTATAAAGCATAAAAGTAAAATGTTAACATGACTCTTCAGTTTCCACCTTGTATAATGTATTTGGCTCAGAAATGACATATACTTGGCGCTATTCTGCTTCATCAGTGTTAATCATATTTTCTTTCAGCTTATCTTCAAAGATTTCATCTGTCTTATACATTCAGTACTTCTGGTTTCAAAGTAGTTTTTTATTTCCTTATCTATTTTTAAGTTCTTCATTGTTGGTTATTTAATTTTTTTAACATTGTTAAACAGAATTTTAGAAGGTATCTCCCAAAAGATATCTAATCTATAGAATACAGAGTTCACCTTCAAATACATATGAGATCACCCTGTACTTTAAGTTATAAAACATAAAAATGTAAAATTAAAATGGCTAAATTATATTTTAATCAGGATTCCTGCTCCAAAGTCAAGAAAGTCCATCATTTTTACCAGAAGTACAAGTAGCAAAGCAGTGAGGGAATCAGAAAAGTAATTTTTAGAGGATGTATATTTTAAAGTACTGTACAATATCCAGTAGAGAGCACGACAATTTAGATCACATCCAGGATTCTGTGGCACATAAATGCCTTTAATTTTGTGATGTATGATAGTCAGTCATAAAGTACACAGAAACTCTGAAATGTCAATGTATACAGCACTTTGTAAACAAGAAACTCAAGCCAGGAAGTCTGATTTGTTTCTGGTAAAAATACCCAGGATTAAAAGACTGAAAAGGAAGAGCTGCCATCTTCTGTCTGAATTGGAACTCTACGAAGAAGGAATATTTGTTTGTAAGTATGACTCCATCGAATTCCAGATTTAAAGATGACTAGTCCTTTTGAAATTTGAGAAAAATAGATATAGGGACAGAGAGGTATTTTTTTCACATTGGAAAAATAACAAGTGCAACCAGAAGATACACATATACATATAATCAAAGGTATATTTCCATAAGATATTCCAAACAATGATCTTGCATGAGTGTATCAGAAATAAATGTTCTTCCATTTTTTCCTGTTTCAAATATGCTTTTATGCTTGCCACAGTTGTCCCAAGATGTCCTACTTTTCAGGAAAATACAGCTGATTTAGGAGTAATGTACATATCGTGTATTGATTATAGGGTTCAAATAAAATAGATTTAAACGATGATTTTACCAGAATTGAAGTTCACCCAGACAAGGGGAAATCTTTGCTTGTACAGGTGTTTTGAACTGAACAAAGAAGGATCGTTATTTCTGTCACAGAATCATAGAATGGTTTCGGATAGGAGGGACTTTAAAGACCTAGTTCCAAGTCCTCTGGCATGGCCAGGGGCACCTTACACTAGACCGGGTTGCTCAGAGCCCCATCCAGCCTGGTCTTGACCAATTGTGGAAGTTTTTTAATGCTTGTTCATTAATAAGTTACTACAAAGGAATAACCAATTAACTAAAATCCAGCAGGTATTTCCCTCTAGATTTGAGGTACAAACATTTTGCTAAGTTCCAGCTAGAAAACCAAAATTTTTGTGTGCAGTAGGTACAGAGTGTACTTACTCTGCCCTTCTCCTCAGTCAGTGAAGAAAGTGACACCTCCAGGAAACAATTCAGATCATTTAAGATATTAATCCACCAAAATATTTCGAAAGATTTCACTAGTCTCAAGTGATCACAGAGGATGACATTTTCCAACTAGACCTAACACAGAAGGGACAATTTAAGCTGCAAGGCTTTCATTTCCCAAGAACTACTTCAAACCAGCTATACTCCTTCCAAAGCAATGTCAGAATATGATGTGAGTGCTGCAGCAAACATCACAGACTGTAAATGACATGAAGATGTACAATAGGCAGTTTATGAAGCGTAAGTGAAGCTCTTCCTTAATTACTCTGGAGGAAAAAAAATCAAAAATTTGTTCTTGCTTTAGGAAGGAGGGAGAGGCTATGTTCATCCATTCATTTGTACAACACGGCACACTAGTCTTCCAAGACAATAGCAATACTTCAATAGTGCTGACACATTGATAGATCTTGTCAGCAGAATGCACAATTCACATGGCAAACTTCAGTGGTAAGATTCTTAAAAGTGTTGAAAAACTTAAAATTACCAATATTATATTATGTATAAGAGATTAAGGAGTTTGTTTCACAATCAAACAAGCTGCTCCACGGCACTTCACCCATACACTATCCTTCCACATTGGAAACATACCCACCATTTTGCTGTGTTGTATTATAATCTACTGCTTTATCAACACAGCCATAAAAAAAAAGGAAAATTGTTATAGTGACCAAAAATTGTTATAGTGGCCATATTCAAAATTTATGACACCCCAAAATGTAAGGAAATTAGAAGCAGTCAGTTTAGGTCAGGCCAAAAATTCATCTTGTCACTGAGATAGGGCTGTTCCTTGTCAAATGCCTGTTCAGTTCCTAGGAAGAATGTAAGAAAGGGGATGATGTACAAGATCCCAGAACATAAACTTATCATTTCCCAATGAACTCATTTCCTCAAGGAAAAGACCTGCTTTGTCTTATGTTTACTCTTGAATAGTTTCTTGTACAAAATTCCTGAGAAAAATCATAGAAAGGATAAACTTGTTATATTTCAATTCATTAACAAAGGTATGTGAATTGAAATCTGAATCCAGGGCTACAATTTTCTTCTTTTAAAAGAAAATCAAAACAAAACAAACCAAACAAATGAAAAAAAAAAAACAAAACAAACCAAAACAAAAAGAAACCACACACAAGGAAGCCAAATACCATGAACATATAGCCGTCTGCTTCATGTTATTTATTATTTCTGAAAAACGAAGGCTATGCAGTCCATTTTGCATTGCCTATATCTACCACTGAAAGGAATAGAAAAGGTAAATCAAGGACAAAAATGACAGAACATGATTTAAAGAAGTATTATGCTTAGTCCACCGTGATTTGTAGGATCTTAGTAATTTTTCAGAAAAATGGTAGGTACCTAAAAAAAGTCTGTAAATCCCCAAGGTTTCATCTATTTCACAAAGAAATGGGGTGCAGCCTACAGTTCCAAGTGTTCCGATTGTAAATCTTTGGTTAAAACCTGTCAGGCAGGAATCTGACAGGGCAAGTAATATTGTTTGACTTGTGTCAATGTTCTCACTTATTTCTATTTTTCATGCTTTTAATTAAAAATTTTATCAAGGGTTTAATCATATCTCACAGCCTTGGCATATAAAGGGTGATGAAATTATAGTCACTCATGCTAATTTTGTGTGAGTTTGGAGGCATAGGAGCAAAACATGAATTATCCAGTAATCACGGTTTAAGACTAAATCTGAAGGAAGGAAACAGTCTAAAAAAAACTTGCAGCACCTGAGCACGCAAAGGGCAACATTTTCTTACTTAAAGGCAGAGATTTTGAATCTTCTCACTATGGCATTCTACAATGCTGATTGCCTTGGAGAAAGGTACATACCCCTAAATGGATTGGTTCACTTACTGATGCTGTATGAAATATGGTAGCATTACCCATAACATTATTTTCATAATCCAATTTAGAAGAAAGAACCCAGTTCAGAGGGGGTGATGTTTTAAATGGAAATAAATATTCTTTCTCATGATCTTACTTGTGAGAAGTGCTCAGGTTTGCTCAATGCTGTTACTAAAATTCTTAAGGGTGAAATTTCCAAGAATGTGCTAAAATAGTAATATTCATTAGAAGGCTGAAGAAAAGAAGATATATATTACACTTTTTGTCATAATCATAGTGCTGATATCTACTCTCTGACAGACAAACAATTATGATTTTATTAACAATATCAGGCAAAAAAAAAGCTAGTTTTCAAAATACATATTTTACTCCCACAACATTTTCCTGTTATAGAACCTGAGGGATCAGAATTCTAGTGAAATCTACCCAACTGTTCACCGTTTATACAGCAACATTTCTATTACAATATTTCTATTACATATGGCTGCATTATTCTTCTTTACCAACAGGTCTGCAGGTACATTCAGGATTTGGTAATTGACACTGGTCATAGATGGATAACCCAGAATTTAAAAGAAAATTTAATTTATATTCTGCTATGTTCTATTCAGACAAATAATTATATCAGGTGAAGTCTACTGACTATCATGAAAAATCCAGCCTCACACTGCTCAGACGAATAGAGATGTCATGATGAAATGGAGTAATTAATGAAGTACCATTTACATTAATAACCCAGGTTATATAGCATACCAAGCTAAGTTTATCGTGTTGCTTCACTAATTCTCTGCTCTGATCTCATTTGGCAAAGGATTTTTTTTTTTTTTTAAATTTTGAGGGTTTTTTTTCCTGTCATCAGCTCTGTGTGCAGCAAGACGAAAAATGAGTAATATCTGAATGTGGGTGATGGACCCAAAGAGACTTTCTTTCTGAAATCTCTTTACAATTACATGTACTGTTGATATTTTTTCATCATCTTTTTTATCTTTTACAAGACATTTTAAATGACAATAATTTCAGGAGAGATTATGCTGATTTCCACAGAGTCACATATGGGATGAATTTGGCCCTTTGTGTCTTGCTCAATACTTAATTTTCACTTTAACTCTGAGACACTTGTTGGATTAAAAGGCCTTTTAGATGAGCCTTTTCTTGATCTGAAGGCTCATCTAATCCTGTCTGTGACTCTTTTTCTTAGTTATGTGAAATGTAAGCACATTCTATCTGTGATGCATTCTTGTTATGTAGTAAATCTATTAATCCTGTGGTAGTTTTGCATGTTATTGTAGTTCCCTTAAACACATAATGTATTCTTATCTCTTTCTTTGTGACAAATAAAAAAATTAAATGGTGTGTATGTGGAAAATATTCAAATAGCTCAGCTTTGTTCCTCTCTAATCTGTATTTGACCAAAAATATCATCTTGAACTTCTTTGAAAATAACCAAGGAATTATTTCCCCAAAAGCCTGTTTTTAAGGGGCACAATGACCAGGATTATAAAATAAGCTATACTTTCGAACCAAAGATCAGAAACTTTTATCACAGTATTTCCACTTTTGCTGAAAATGAGCAGGTTTCACTACAATTGTATCTTTTTTGACAAACCCTTTCGAATCCAAACATACAGGATGAAAATCTAGGTCTATGAAGCAATGCTTCCTCAACCCTCTTTTTATTGTTTATGTTGGCTTTGAACCGTTGCCAGCCATGTCCTTCCTGCTCTATGAGCTCATATTTCCATCTATGTCTCATAAGTTCCCAAAAGAAAAAGAAGAGAGCACTGCATCAAGAGGAACCAAGAAAAACATAACTAAGCAGGGGACACATACAAAAGATCTCAGAGGAAGAGGCAGTGATCAGACAAATGTTCAATAAGAATCCTTCCTCTACCTGACCACTTGTATCATCAAGAGATATCTTGAGAAATCCTCCACAGTAAGGTGTTCTCACTGGATATTAAGGTCTTCATTGTATTGTTTCAAATATTGCTTTGCCACACCTAAGATTTCTCACTTTTATATATAATTTGCAAGAAATTGTGCCACCAAAAGTACCAAACTACATAAATTATGTATTACGGTAAAATATAAGGGAAAAAAAGGCTGAGATCAAACCTACATTCTTTGAAAAATGAATGCTTATTTTGGAGGGCATGATCAGTGTCCCTCTACACAGTACTAAGGAAAAAGAGAAAGGTCTAAGGTAATGTCTAATTAGTTATTTATAATGGTCCCATGTTTTTATTATTTTGCAAAGGATTACAGGATATTTATAACCTCTTTTGCTGGAAGGAATGGTTCATTCCTATATACTACTTTTCTTTCAGGGTAAAGTCTACCATGTGGCTCTGTAATATTTTAGACTTTTGCAGGGTAAGGGAATTTTCTAGTTTGACCTTTCCATGAATCAGTATGAATTCCTCAGGAAATAATAATTATCAAGGAAACATTACAGTAAGAAATCAGTAACCCCTTCTATCCTGGAAGGCAAGGAAGAGCAAAAGACTTGGTCTCCACCAGCAAGAATGTCCTGCTCTTCACCTCATTAAGCGATAAACTCTAATCATTGGAGAATGCTATGATTTCTGAAACCTCGGGCAAAGGATTGTTGTTATACATATTCTTCCTCTTATATTTTTCATTATCATGGCCATTTATGCTTAGTAATAATTTAAATAAATGAAGACTATTATTTAGCATTAAACAAGTGATGAAAAACATCTTTATAGTGATGAAATATCACATAAAAGTGGGTTGAGTTGTCAGAAGGTCAAGGGAAGTTAATTATTGCTATCTATTTTGCACCTATAGCCCACATCTGGCTTTATCTATTGTTGAGTCCTTTGATTTAAAACACGTAATGACCAAATGAAGATAATACAACAAAGCAGCACTGGAATGTGTATGGAACTGGAGCACATGATATGTCAACAAAAGCTGAGAAACCTGAATTAGTCTAGACTAAAATGGAAAAGGCTTAGAGAAGATCTAATTGCTCTCTTTAACTACATAATGATGAGCTATAGAAGAGGTTGTGGCACACCCTTCACAGAGACACATCATGAAGAAAAAGGGAACATGATCCTAAGTTGGAGCAAAAATAAAAGAAAAATATATTTTGTTTTAAGAATACTTATCACAGGAATGAAACAAGTTGGTGTTGGATGCTCTTGAATGTACATCCAGAGTTCCAGATCCTGAGCAACCTGATATAATTACAAAACCAGCACCACTTTGTAGATCCTCTAGTCCAACTTCCTCCTCAAAGGCCCTTCCAAACAAAAATATTCTATGCTTCCATGAAGTATGAGGATCCACATTCTGAACACCCCAAATGGCCATTTTGCTAGCATTCTCATCAAAATGTATTTTTCCTTCAGCTTTATTACCTAATAATTCAGTTGTACAGCTCACTAATTTTTTTCACAATGCACTTCAATACTGCAAAACTTTTCTGGATCTAGATTGAAGCTTCTCTCCAGCTTCATCAGTTAGTTTTGAAAATGGCATGAGGATCTACAAACCCAGCATGAATTGTCCCTTATTATTTTATTAATTAATTTCTCAGTTATGCAGTTTATGCACAGTCCTACAGCTGAGCCTATGCGTCCTGGATCTCCATGCTCACAAGAGGTATTTGTGTTCCATTAGTTATTAATTTACATTTGCATTACACCTGCAGCTTGAGGCTCTGTGGTGCAAGACTTTGAACACACACACACCCTTGGGGATCACCTGTCCCATCCTTAACAAGTTAAAAGTCACAGGAGAGAAGACAAGTAAAACTTATGAAAAGTAAAACTCTACAAGCAGGAAACTGTGTCTGAGAGTGTTGGTACAAGACACAAGACATTTACATAGGTGACATTTTGGTGCCAAACATACATTAATTGAGGATGCTTTCAGTGATTTAATCACAGGACTATTTCTTCCTTTCTTCTGCCCTCCTTCATGGCTTACCAACTGGCTTCTTTGATGAAGGAAGTCATAGCTCTGCCTATCCTGCATTGGCTTACAGTAACGGGGATAACTGCTCTCTTTGGTTATTTCTGAAATAAATTCCAGCTACTGGGAAATGATGACAAATACCTTGTCTCTGTTTATTAATCACAAACGTGGCAGAATGGTTTCTCCCTGCATAAGGCACTTACCTATTTACACTCTTCCTTGGGATATTGTGAAAAATAATGCTTTTAGGAGGCAGTCCATCAGAACTAATTTAAACCTCTACATTAGAATGAGATAAATTGAATCCTTCTCTATATACGCTACAGAAACAGTCTAGTTAGGGTACCTACCACAGAAATAGACTTTGCAGGTGGATCTCACGTTCACAGTGGATTACAGTGGATTACAAAGTTAGATACAGATCTACCAGCCTAACATTCATGGGAGTGGCTGGCTATTTCATACAAGGTCTATCTATTGGCTCTTGCTTCTGGGACCCAAACCTTCTCTTTACTGTTTCAGGTAGACTGCTCAGCCATTATTTATGTTGACTGTTTTAAATACTATCTCCTTTAAGATAAAATATCCCAACCCACTCAAAAACTTTTAACCATAAACTTCATTTAATATTAGGTCCATGGCATGGTGCATTGCATATATTATTCTTTATGATAGTAACAAGCCTCAGAAAATACAGTCATTTCTGCGGTGGCTTAAATCAAAATAATGGTTTGCAATCACTTAACAATTCCTTTTCATGCTTCTATCATGCACTTTTATGCTGGTGATTATCTTATTTATGTATTCAGCATCATTTAAGTTACTATCACTATATGAATGGCACATAGCTGCCTGTGTCCCATGTTATAAATGTTAGATGCAATTATTTCCATGTCATCCTCTGACAGTAACACATGCTGTGTGGATTTTGTTAACCCAATGAATGGAAACCTTTTATTGTCTATTGTTTATCTGATTATCAAATAATCATCGCTTCAGGGACACAGCTACACCAAGTAGGTTTTCTCATCTTTAGAACTACATGTTATTTTTCAATCCAAAATAATATTATCAAGTGCAACATAACAAAAAGTACCACAAGAAGAAAAGTATCAGAATTACCTAACAATTGTACATATTGCTGGAGATAAAAATTCACTGCTTGACTTTTAAAAACCTTTGTGTTCTCCTCATTTATGATGTTGATAATAATGTTCAGAACCATTTTAGGAATCTTTGTCCAAAACCTTGATTCAAAACATTCCACAATAAAGTGTGAGATGCAACAGTAGTGTGTAGTCCCACCAGTGCTCAAATCTCCATCAATTATTCACCCCTTGGTGACCTTTAAGCCATCTAACAAAAATGGATTCCAGAGACAGCAAAAATAGAACAGGGGTTCAATACTATTCTAGATACAGCACCATGTGTGAAGCAGCAGTTAGTTCAGATAGCAATACCTGTACCCATGCACAGATTAGGCATTTTCCTATCTCTCTTACCTCCACAGCCCAATTAAATAGGTATTTTTCAAGACTGGTTTCACAGGAATTCCTGCATAGTAACAATAGAAGGATACAAACTTATGTTACAATGGGACAGTGACAAAAGATGCGTGCAAAATGTAGACAAAACATATTCATTTTTCACCCTTTTTCTGGAAAAAAAAACAATTAAGACACTCAGGGGTTTTATTTAGAGGTAGCATTTTTTTCCATTGGAAACAAATTCTGAATGGAAAGTCTGTTTTCAGTTTTCCTTTGTATGTCATTGCCAGTGAACAAAATGGTTGTGCCAGTAGAAGCTAACATCTTATGGGTATTAGAGCAGAGTCTGAGTAGGAAATTCATCATCTTTTACCCTATTCCCTAATCCCTAGCCCACATATCCCAACAGAATAGTTATAATCATTGCCACCTAAAAACCTATTACCTGAAACTTCTGAAAACTTTTAAATTCCAAACTAATTGAGGAAGAAAAACTTTCACAAGATCATCTAATCCTGGCATAGCAATGGCTATCTGCCACTTAAAGCAGAATTTGACAAGTACATGCCATTACCAGAACTCTTGAGACTGTTGAATGTTAGAGTAACAGATAAGTTTAATTACTTAGGTAATGTGAAATAGAGGAGGGAAAAAGAACTTCATTGTCTGGAAGACAGCTTCATAACACATAGAATACAAACTCAAGCTTGAAAGGATGACCTCTTCCATCTGCAGTTCACTGACAGTGTGGGGATGGTTTCAGAATGGAGAAAAATAAAACTCGGGTCAAACAATATTTTGCTTCATACTAGGCAAGTCTCATGTCCAGAGAAAGAAAAGAGTTATATAAAGCAGAATTATAAAATTAGTAGATGAAAGATATATGAATCTGTCATTATTCTAAGAAAGAAGGAGCTCAAATGAAATAGGTATTTACCTCCTGGGATAAAAAAGAACAAAGCAAATCACTGACAACAGTTAAAGGACTGCTGAAGGGTTGCTGCAGCACAACCCTGCCCAAATTAGTCAGTCACGAAAGCATCCTCAGAGAAAAAAAATCTTATGAAAAGTAAATCTCATATGGAGAGGAAATGATACAGAATGCAGGGAGCTGAGAGTTGCAGAAGTTATAGGTTTGTCACAGAAACGGTATTATAAAAGAAGCATCATTCTTGCATTTTAATAGAGTATTTCTGATGTTTAAAGTCATGACATAACCAGAACCACTAGCAAGTGTGGTTGTTATGTTTCACAGAGGGTCACAGCAAGACCTCGGGTACCACTAACGCCCAGGACTAGGGGTGTCATCCAACCCTGCCCTGAGAGCACATTCAGCTGGGAGCCATTGAAATATCCTAGCACATCCACCTCTCTCCCCATCCATTTTTCAAACAAAATATTTTTAAGTGTTCAGAAAAAAAGAGGTTGTGTTTGTGAAACTCCGCAGTTGCAAAAGTTTCCATTTTGGATTGTTAGGGGACCAGGACCCTGCAATGATAAGACACTAGTGCTACAAAGATCAATTTGCATGTGCATAGAAACAATAGATCTCCCTAAGATCACTTGGTCTCTGATGGAGTAGTTAAAAGCTGGGTTAAAACTGACATTCTTGAAAAGGGAGATGAAATCAGAAAGGTTTAAAAGTAGTGAATCATTTGGTTTCTGCAAGCTGTGGTTACCCTGAGAAAAGAAGACATAGGAAACTGCTGGTAACAGCTGGTCTTGAATCACTTAATGTTCCTAGTATTTTGCAGTTAATTCAGGTAGATGGGGCTCAGGCAGAGTAGACTAACTGCAGAGATTTAATACAGGCATTTGAGAAGTGCTGCTCATTACATAAAAATGAAACACATCAGCAATGCCTTTCTTAGCTGAGAGCACAAAAAACCTGGAAACATAGAAGTGCTCATGTGTGAAGAGCTAATGTAGCAATCCAGGGATAAACTGGATCCTTGGTAATATTAGATCATGATTGGAAGCTGGAACAAAACAGCCTAGAGGAGAAATTAATATAAGGCTCAGATTTAACCCTTGATCTGTTATTAGAATTTGTCTAGCAAAGAGAGCTACGAAGGCCAGACAAAGTCATGGTCTGCAGACAGTCCTCTGAGACTTGCAGACATGATAGAGAATCCAGAATACTGCAAGAAAGAGCACCTGAGGCAGAAATGCATTCAGAGGTCAAAGTATGAATCTATTCAAGCCAGAACACAATGTTCCACATGCTGGGGTAAACAGCTGGAGTCAGCTGAAACAACTGAGCCCCAGGATATGGCAAAACCAGAACTAATAAACTTACTGCTCTCTGATAGTAGTCATTCTTGTTTCTCACAGGAAACACTGCCCCACTCCTACATTGTCCTAGGACCGCATACAGGGCATATCTAAGATTAAATCACACATTCCTACTTAGTCATAATTAGCAGCTGGTTCATGGAGATGTTAAATTTTGCATTATCCTACATTATATGTTAACTACTGAGCCACTGTTGTGAAGTTCAGCTAAAAACAAAGGAAAGAGGACAACACATCTTTAAGTAACTCTGATACAAGCTATTTAAAACTAGATGTAAATATAATCTGAATGTACAAAAGGTTAAGGAGTTACAGTTTACACACTGACAGATCCAGTTTTAACTGACTAACTCTAAGAGGTAATGCTTGATCCACATACTGTCCCTGTTCAGTTAAATTACAACACATGCAGATGACTAGAACTAAACTAGTACTCACAATCTGAGGAAAATTCCATCTTTAAGATATTTTTCCAGACATCTTCACTTGTTTCTGAGACCTGTACTTTTTTTGGTTAAGCTGAGGTCCGTGAAGAAAGGTGGAACGTGGGCACACACCAAGAGATAAAACAGCTACAGATTGAGAGTATCATTCTCACAGATATCAGCATCTGACAGTTAAGGGGTACTTTGATCTGCAAAAGAGCTTGACAGACACCAGATAAGTTGTGAAAGAACAGGACACGCATGCACTGGCAAAAATTCCTTTAGATAGTCCGGGAGGACTGCATCCATTCCTCATTTCAAAAGAAGAACAACTTTCTTAAGAAGTAATTTGGTGATAGGTAACTTTGATGATTGAAAAGGCTGTATCTTCAGAGCATGCATTTTCTTCTTTTTTCCACAACTGAGTTCTAAGTAGGTTTTAAAAGACATCATCAGAAAATATCTTTGAAATGAAATAGGTACCTAAGTAAACTTAGAAGTTTTAAAGACTTTCCCTCAAGTGTGTATACTCTCTTGAAGCTTGAGATCTGTCAAAATTTACGTGGTATGATGAGGAATATAATGTAGAAAATGAGGCATTCTCAAATGAAAAGTTGAAACAGATCCAGTATAAAGGCCTATAGGAGACACACACAGCATTATAAACATTCTTAAGCTGAACAAACTCACATAGTCAATGTGTTTGTCTCTGATATTATTGGTATACTTTAATATAACTTTAATGTTATTTGCCATGATCCCCAATTCATTTTTCCAGCCTACTCTTTCACAGTAATATTTTGAGAAAGGAGCAGCATTTAAAAAAATATGACTGCTTAACCTTGATGCTCACTGACTTCTACAAAATAGAAAGCCATTACCAGACTAGATCATATAAGAAAAGTAAATACATCATCATGGTTATACATACCAAATATACAATGTATGAAGAAACTACATTCCTTATGCAAAAGAGACATTCTGCTCTATAATTTCAAACTGAATACTTTTTTATCTTTCATTTTGGAGAGCTTTTATCATATTCACACTTTCCCACTTTGCTAGGGAATAATGAATGACTTCAAAAGGTTATATTTTAGTTGAAAAGACTTTCATCTGAATTTTAATTAAAAAAAAAAAAAGAAAGAAAAAATTGAGAAAGGGGGAAAATATATAGCAAAGTTACAACACAACATCCTCTGCCTCCAAGTGAGCACTTGATTTCTAGCATTGTGTAAATGGCAAAAGGTATATCACTTTTGGTACCTGTGAAAACTGTATAGAAATATAGTTAACACCAAAGAGTCATCAGCCAAAGAGTCAGATTTGTTGGCTAGCACAAAGAAGCAAAATAACACCAACGAGCTCTCTCAGTAGAGCAGATAGAACATGTTGAATGCTAAGAAGTGGTCTTCCCCATGATGAATTTTTAGACAGTTGAATCCAAAACGCTAAAGCCAGTTTATAGCTTCTTTTACTTTTGTTTCCATTACAGAAAGACCATTTTTACGCTGTTGCAGTCTCTCCTATAAATTATTCCTACAAACACTTACATGTGAGTAACTTTGTGTGAGCCATTCTCTGAGTAAAGCTTTAATACATATGTACATAATTGTTTGTGAGAACAGGTTACTGAACTATTGTAGAACACAGCAAATATTATCCTCTGGTCACAGACAGAAACTGAGCACAAAACAGAGAGATAGAATAGCTTGTCATTCGAGAAAAATAATGCCCCAAATCCATACACAATATAATGAAAATCCTCTTAATATTACTAAGCACAGCATTTCTGCTTACATATTTCCATATCTATTTGAAGCACTATGTATACAAAGCCTCTGAAAGCCTTTCAGATCCTAAGTAGCATAATACCGATCACAAGAGTGATTATTTACACAGTACCAGAGCTGGAAATCAGCAATGGCTTACAGTGAATCATTCATGGCCAATTCAAGATCTGAAAATACAGTGGTTAAAAGTTAAGAAGTTAAAAATTAACAATGGTCAGAAATACTATTTTAAAGCAAATATTTCTAGGCTATTCACTCTCTTCAAAACACCTGAGCTTAAAAAGACAATGTTTTTTCAAATGAACTTTTCCCAATGAACCAGCTTGCCTTCTTTCTCAAATGTTTGTGATTTATGAATTCTTTCAATATAAGGATTTTTCTTGTTTAAAAGTAGAAGACCAAAAGCTGACTAATGCTCTGCAGAATTTTTGAATGAATCTAAGAGTAAGCCACGGTATAAAGCAAACCAAGCAGAATTTTCAACTGGCTGAATCACATGCAGACAACAAGAAGAAAAACATAACAGATACAAATCTGAATGAAGGACATGAAGTCAATGAAGAAAATTGTGCTTCTTGATGAAGAAGCCAAGATATCATTACAATAACGATGGCACTAACAAATAGAACTAAACTACATGCAGCCCTGCAGATTTTCACATCACATCTCCCACTGAGTTAAAGAAACAACATTCTCAGGGTCAGAAGAATGTAACCAGGACATGATGTGGTTTGCAGAGTTCAAGTAGAAAAGTATTGCAGACCCATTGCTGTAAATCGTAACTGGTAATAAAAGCAGTAGACCTGTCTGGACTAGAGAAGAAATTATATATAAAAGTCCGCTAAAATGTCTTCAGAACACAGGAACACATTTTTCAAAGTAAAGAATGAATGAAATATAGGCACTATATCCTGCAAGGATCTTCTAGAATATGTTTTGAATGACAAACCATTGTACTCTTTGGCAATTACTCATTTAATGAGAAATAACTAATAATTAATGAGCTTGAACAACTGAAGTTGTTTGTGAATTGTAGCTCTCCACTGACTTCATAGTACCAAAAACTTTACCATAACAGCAACCAGCTCCATCATTTAGTGGTGTTTCTAGACTGTGGCTCTCTAGATAAACAATTTGGGCTAAAATTCTTCTTTTCTACTGATGGCCTTTGAATGCCTACAAAAACCCTAGACCTTGAGCACTCTGTTATCATTTTGGTTCAAGCAGAGTAACTCTGTCCTGAACTTCACCCCAGAAGTGCCAAATTAAAATAAGAGATTCTTTGTACTCTTTCCTCAAAATAAAACAAAAGTGTTAATACATTAGCCTTGATCCCAAAATTATGTCATTATCTGCCAGATAACTCTATACAATACAATACAAGAATAACTTTATAATCACTGCTTCAATTAGTGCTGTTTTCTTTTGTCTACTGCACTGTTCAATTAACACAGTGTACAGGAAATATTCCACTTTCACTTGCAAGGCATGTAATTTTTATTGATTAAACTTTTGAGTAATATGGAAAAAATCCTTTTATTTCTAGTTTCTATGTTAAGGATTGTTTTTAGTGAAAGACGCTTGCTTTGTTTAAATAAACCCTTTATTTTGCATTTCCAGAAGAAAAATACTGCGGAATAAAACAATGACTACATAAAGAGAGAAGAAAATTCAAGGAATAAACTCAGTGAGAGCATCATACTGATAGGCAGGCAGTTTGAGATATCGAGAAAAATTTTGAGTCTGCATGTAAAAATAGACATTTATATTTATGATAAATGTATATCTGATTCACCCAGGGATACATTCCTCCCTGGGGAAAAACTCTCTTAAGAGTTGCATACCTTCAGTTCACAGATTTTAGGTTATAATTTAATATATGTAACTCAATATACTCAGTAATACACACTGAGTAATTCTATTTCCATATCCTGGGATAACAAACATTTTCTCCTACTCAAAGTGGAGCAGAATTGCTGAAGCTCTTTCTAACAGCATGGAGGTTGATTGTATTTTTTATTTGGCTGACAAATTTCTGTTTATGGCTGAAGTAGAAAATGCTAGAAGAGGAAGTGTTTTTAGTCAAGAAATGTAGCTATTCCAAAATATCCCTCATTTCACAAAATGCATTGAGAGATATTAGAAAGATGTATAAATAAATTAATTAATCAGGGTCTTCTGCTTTCTATGAAGGGCTCAGTTTTGAATCTCTAAACTGTTGAGAATTGCAAACTCTAATGAATATTTGTTCATTAAAGTTTGCAATTCTCAACTGTTTTGAGATTCAAAAGAACTCAAGTGATATTTTCTAGAAACCATTACAGTACATACCTGTAGATTGTATTATAATATATTTGTGTTACATTTGTTATATATGCATACATATATATTTTTTTTTGCTTTCTATTTTATAACTGCATGATGCTATTATAGTATTATGTATCTGATCTATTTTTCTGCTACAGTAATGATGTGACTTTTTATTGTAACTTTTAATTTAAATATACGTGCATTTATACAATCACTTATATAAGAGCTCCTGGCGTGAGCATATAACATGAAAGAATATTCAAAATGGAAAAGGGTTATCTACCATTGTTAGGAAAAGCCAGCCTGATGCAGGTAATTTTTTGTAACACTGATATAGGTTAGAGGCATTTTGCTGCCTTAGAAGGAGAAAGCATATCTCACTATGTGACCAATGACACAGTCAATCCTGTTACTTATCCTGTAAGACTTTCAAAAACTTCTATTATAACTTTTGTTATCATCTGTCCCAAAGCCAAAAGGATTTGTGACGAAGGAAGTCTTATGACTTTTCCCAAATTTAAAATTAAGTTAAAATCTGGAAATCAGTGACAGAAAGAATCATTGTTCAAACTGTTGAAAGATAATTGGATTAGAATAATGAGCACATATTTCTGTTTCGTAATTACTATGCTTCCCTGAAAAAACTATTGTGAAAAGGTGATTGCACTGGAGATTTTCGAAGACATACTTTCATTTCCACAGCTACTGTGTTTTACACAGTGCAGTGCTGATGATATCAATTAAATTTATTACAAGGAGATTAAGGTATATTTTATAAAATATTTTATATATTCCAACATCTGATCTCTGAAGAGATACACTGGGCTCTTTCAATGGAATGGTTGGAAGAATGCATACAATGTTCATTGGGAATACTGTGTGAGTGTCACTTGTCCAAATAAGCCATGGGTTTTGGGGACCCTACTGAGCCTTGTTTATGAGTCTGGTGTATAAGCCGCAGCAGCACCCTCAGATGAGTGAGTGCCTGTAGGCCCTGGACTTGCAGCCTCAGGAATTATAATCTCACAGGCTTGACCAAGCTGTAGAAGTTTCCCTTCTACTACCTTCCACCGTAACATCAAATAAGTAATGAAGACCTAAATCAACCTATACAACCAAGGCTTTGAAAACCTGTTTGGAAAAATCTACACTCTCAGTTTAGGATGCCCCATTTTTGACCTGTGAGTGAAACGGACCATAAACCACACTTATGATCAGGCTCAGGCTAGGGTGCAGTCTATGTGTGTACTTGGGGACATGACAGGTCTGAGTTCCCAGGTCTGGATGTTCACCTGAGCTGTTACCAGTACTCTGATGACTTGAAAACCCCACAGATCCTCAATTTCAATACCACCCTTCACTGGCCTGAGAACCTCAAGTTCTAATTTTCACAGAAAAATGAAAAATAAGTGAGTGGAGAAACGGGACCTGCGGCAATATCTGAACAGGTGCATAATGTGGAGCCAAAGTAACCATTGCCCTGCATCCCAAAGCTCTCCAGTTACTGGGCTCAGATTAGCATTAGTGTCCTTGCACTGTAGTCAGCTCTGCTGATTAAACCCAGCTGAGGCTAAGAGCAAGCTGTCACTTGTAAAACACCCGTTGGTCTGTTTGCTATTACCCAAAACTAACAGCTTAGAAGCCCTAGGAGCAAAGAGCATTTAAGTATTGCTGACATTTGCCTTCAGATATTCTTCTTAGTTGTGTCAAATTCAGATTGCCTCCCTTTGTATGTACAAATTTAGGAACCGTAATATAGTATGTGATATATAGAAGAGAATATTTAAACTGTAGTAAAAAGAGGAAATACTGTTCTCCTAGGAATAACTTCTGTCCTTGTTGTGGCTTGCTCCCTACTAGATAAGGTTGCTTTCACAGTTAATGTTGGATGTAAATGTACACAAACAGAAAAAAAAAAAAAGACTGGTTTTGGACTTTTCACTGATATGCTACTGATGTTGCAGTTATTTAGGAGTGTCAAAGTTTATGTCAAAGTCAACAAGCATATCCTGTACCATCAAAAAGTTTTGGAATAGGAAAAAAAAATTATTTTTTCTTTTTCTCGCAGCGCACATTAGCCCTTGCTAAAGTACGTGACTAACAGCACTTAGCAAACACTTTTGCAAATTCCAGTAACCTTGTGAATTTTAACTCATTATTTTCCTATGAATATTTTTTATTTTAAATTTTTTTTTATGATTTATCTTTTTTTTCAGTTTGAAATTTACATTTCATCCCCTAATGAATTTCCAGTGACCAGTTATGTAACATTGATAGTATATTGTAATTACAGCTAGTGATCCAGAGAAATATAGCCATCTTGACTGAACAGTGATATGATAAATTAATAGCTGTTTGAATAAACATGATGACCTGGAACTTCCTATTATGTTAAGCATGCTACACTTCAGGTATCTATATCTATTTCCTCTTATAGCTGATGAGAGAGAAACAGACTTGGTTTAGACATCTAACTCAAGAGAGCTCTTTGAACTTCTTAGAAGCATTTATTTCTCCTGGATGATTCACTGTATATTGCACGTTTCTGCATGTAATCTGTTGAATTTTACGGCCAGGCATTCCTCAAGCAGCGTCTCCAAAGCAAAGCAGCCATTAACTGTAAGGTAGACATCCCCAGAACAGTCACCCTTTTCCCAAGTCATACAGTAGCATGCAGTTTGCCCATAATTTTCTCAGCATCAGGCCTAATGGTTAGGTGAAACAGATATGACTAGGCTGAGAGTATTTTGTTCACTGAGAATTTTAGAACTTTGTAATAACTTGGTTTTGGTTTCACCCACCCCAAATATAGTCTCTTTATATATATTTACATGGCACAACTGGCAAACATTTTAACGTGCCAGACAAGAACACAGCAGGTTGGGAGTTTTCTGCATACATTTCTATTTCTGCCTCCGTACATCTTGAAACCAGTTTAATATGACAGGGAGGGGATCTTGTTACATTAACTCTATATAAAAGTATTTAGGGAGGAGGAGAGATGTGAATCTGTCTCTTTCCAGCTCAAAAAACTCTCTCTTTACTTAGAGAATTCCCAATTCACAAATTTATGTCACACAATCCCACCAAATTAGGCAATTGTAGCACCTTATTCATTGCTACCAGGGAGAATTTTGTTTCACTCTTTGAAGAGGAGATGTAAGTAAGCAACTTACCTTCTAGGCAGGGTACAGTGTCAGGGATCATAAGTGGCTGGAGTCATCTTCCAATGAGCTTTCAGTCAGCCAGCACACCAGAGATGGTCAGGCTGTAAGAGATACACCTGTCATGACTGATTCCTATGCTTGTATCAAGGTAGCTCCTCAGGCAGCCCGGAGGTTTCCTGGATTCAATGCTGAGTTGCTCAACTCACTCTAGATCCTATGAGGGAAGAATACCCGTATCTAACTCTAAACTCTGAATCCACTTTGTCCCAAGGAAGACAAGGAAATTTATCAAATCCTTATTTTTGATCTAGCTCATTCTTTTTCTTTCTGTGGCTCAATACACTGTAAATTGTTCCCTCCAACAGCCTCAACAGAAGATAATTACTGGCAACAGCAGCTGAGCCATGTAAACACTTAGTTTCATCATTTGAGAATATCTGGCTGATTTGGCAATCCAGTCAGAAACTGCCTCTTTTCCTGTTTAGTCAGATCTTCTTAAAATTGGATAATACAATGAATATCCACTGAAGACTTTGTAAGGAAGAAGATGGAGTATGGGGTTTTAGAATTGACAAATGTTGTCAACTATTTTTAGTGTACCAACAAAAGTCAGATAGCTGGGCCAAAAGACAGTAATTAGAGGTAGACGAGGAGGATAGACTTTTTCTTTAGATTTTTGGTAAAAGATGTGAAAGTCTGCAGAAGTAAATAAATAATGAAACTGTAATGTATAGATGAAGTGCAGAAAGTACTACTCTGAAGGAAACTGCTACAGGTAGAGGAAGAGGTATTCCAGAAAGAAGTATATTTACATTAACTGAATAAAACTTCTTTTTTGCCTCAAAAGAAACTCTGGAAAGAAAAGGGTAGCCATTTGAGTTGAGGTAACAATGTGATTGCATATTTAAAAAATGCTTTTGGTGACCTCAGAAGTTAAACGTCAGGAGCTAGATCCTGAATTCCAGAAGGATGCTCAGAAGAGCATCACAGATGTATCCATTCTATATGTGAGTAAAAGTAATGTCAGCAACAATTTTCATGAAATTTCTCTTAACCTGATCTTGAACACTTCCAGGGATTAGACATCTACAGCTTCTCTGAGAGACTTGTTCCAGTATCTCACCACCTTCATATATCTTTCTTATATCTACTCTGAATCTGCTCCCTTTCAGTTGAAACCATTGACCACTATCCTATCACTACAGGTCCTGGTAAAAAGGTCTCTCTCAAGCTTTATTGTAAGGCCCTTTAAGTACTGGAAGGCGCTGGAAGGTCTCACTGGAATCTGCTCTTCTCCAGACTGAACAGTCCCAACACTCTCAGCATATCTTCACAGAAGTGCTCAAGCTCACTATCATTTTCATGCTCCCTCTCTCAACACGTTGCAATGGATCCATATCTTTCCTCTGCTGAGGACTCCCGAGCTGGAAGCTGTGCTCCAGGTAGAGTCTCATGAACATGGAGTTAAAGGGGCAGAATCATCTAGTGGTCACTCTTTTTATGCAGGCCAAGATGTTTGGCTTTTTGGACTGCAAGCACACATGGCCAGCTCATGGACAGCTTTTCGTCCACCAGGACCCCCATGTCCCTTTTTTCAGGCCTGCTTTCCATACATGCATCCTCCATTCTTTACAGGTACTGGGGACTGTGCCAGCCCAGGTGTGGGACCTCGCATTTGGCCTTGTTCACTTCCATGAGCTTCTGATGGGCCCACTTGTTCAACCTGCAAATGTCTCTCTGGGTGCCATCCCCCTACCTACAGAATTCACATTTAGATCTAACCTTTCTTATAGGTATTGAAAAAAAATAATATGGTCAATATTAAAACATTTAATGTGCTTACAAAAATAAAAAGAAACCTACCTAGAAGTTCATTGTGAAATCTGTGTCCTCACTTGAACTTAAAAAAAAGAACTAAGGCTTTACTAATAGCAGTTGCTCTGCCCACTACCCCCCCCACAAAAAAAAAAAAAAAAATCAACCAGTCATTTAATCCAGTAGCTTCTGCCAAATATTTAATAAGATGGAAAGAATCCTTCATAATGAGAACAGATGAAAACCAAAGAAAAACATTTAAAACTGACTTTTGGCAGAACATGAGATTTAAGACTGAATATATTGAAAGATAGGGAAGTGAAAGACAGATCACCTTGTGCTTTGTACATTTCAGGTAGATGAATTTCAATGACAACTCAACCCAGAAGTAAATTTCATCTACCCAAAACACATCCATGTCCCTATGATCTTAGACACAAACAAAATAGTATGAATACAACATGAAATTAAATGTTTCATTTCAATTTTTCAAACAAGAAAAAAAATTTACAAATTAGCAAATCAAAATATTTCAAGCAAATTTTTCTTTTTTCTTTTATTTCAGAAAAAATTCTTGAGCTACACATGATTTATATGTGACACGATATCTATTACGTTTTGGGGAAAATTTGTGTGTTAATAAAACAGTGATTGATCATCAGGCTAGGAATAACAACAGAATAGATCAACTAAGGGAAGAAAGCTTTTATACTACACCTAGACAATGTTCTTGGCCAAAATATAGAAATACTTTCTAATTTTAATATTTATCTGCTGTTTTAATTTTATATATTTAAGTTACTTTGGTTTTCATGAAAAGAAGGAAATTACAGGCATTAGTAACTCTAATGCTTTGTGAATGTGCTGAAGGACACAAAATGGCACAATATATGCTGCTTTCAGTATTTCCTACCCATAGGTATGTTCACCTATCCAGATGCTCCCCAATTCTGAAATAATTCTAAGCAGACTTGCATAAGAATGGAAAAGAGTCAACGTAAATAATTTCAATTCCCAGTCTTACCATTTTTCTTTTTTATAATGTCCCGTCTAGACTGAGGTCACACATCCTAGGAAATTACTGCAGCATGATAGCAGGTTATATTAGCTAATTTCTATCTTAATTCATAACTCATCATGTTGTGTGTTTTATTAGGGTAACCCTATAGCATTCTGATTAAAGAGAGGCTGGTGAACTCACAGAATCCTTCTCTTTTTTCTGCCTTACAAAATAGTCCAGAAGTAACCAGTGGTATTTATTCACATGGTGTGCGAAGCAATCTGGAGAGACAGAGTCCTCTGTCATCTTTGATAGGTTATGTGCTCCAAATTGAATATCAAACAGCCTGTTGGCATCATCAATCATGAAAAAGGTATCTTTTCGCCTCTGTTTGGAGCCTTAATTTCTTTGGAATAAGAAAAAAGAAGTCCTCCTAGCATCCTTCCCTACAAATTCTGTTTTTAAGCTCATAAGTCTATATAGACTAAACAGAGGGGATTTTGCTGCTTTGGGAAAAGGTGAATTCTTTGGCCTTGAAACATTACTTGGATTTTTTGGCATTTTTCTTTCCTTCTTGTTTGTCTGCAGAGAGAATAGTATCCCTTTGTGAAGACACTACAAAAGAAATAATTTCAGGAGTCGTCTTGTCATCTACAACAAGGATTCACAGATGTTTTAGCTGCAGGTCAGAGTGTCTTTTTTGCAACCACTAATCTACTAAACACAAAAGTACCTCTCTCCGTATGCAACTCTTCAACATCAGCAGCAGTTAATCTGAAAACTTTTCTGCTTTTAAAATAATTTCCCAGATACTCTGTTTTAGAGGAAAGTGACATACATGGTAACAATTACTTTTACATTAGTGCAATTTTCCTTGAAGGCATCAGGCATTGAAAGTGACCGATATTATTTAGTACCATTGTTTCTTAAAATATTCCCATCAGCTACCGGAGATCTCAAATCATGACTCTTATACTTCTATATTTGTGGGGTTTTTTTTAAGGAACAGATGCAGTACTATTTAAATCTATTGGTTTAAGCAAAGTCTAAAGTTTTGTTTTTCAACATGACCATTCATATGTGTTTTCAGGAAAAAATTGTCAAAAGTAAGCCTCTTTTTTATATGTAGAAGAGGTCTTAAATTGGGCAGAAAAGGGAATACTTTATTTAGTAATGAAGTCTTCTCCTGTCAGTTCTAATTAACCCTGGTCTATAGGCAAGGTTTGTACAGAGCTGATGTGAAATCAAAGGTTTCCCGGACGAGACAATCCTTCTATGAAGTAAGAACAGATACATGCCTCCCAAATATGGATGACCACTCTCTCTGCTTTGACAAGCGTGTGGGTTTTTTTTAATAAATCTCTTCCTCTTGCTGTTCATGTGAAGCTTCTGGTACAAATCCAGAAGTTTTACTAGGTTTTACTTTGTGATGCTGCATGCAATCTGTACTGTAGTTTAACCACAGTGCCTGGAATAATGAAATTTGTGAGCCACAGCTTTAAAAGAGAAAGCTTAAATACTTGCTTTGTAAACTTGTCTCCATCTCCAAACTTGAAAAGTGGGAAAGACAGCAATCCTTAGCTTTCCCCTAGGGAAGAAGTGAACAGCCCCTTGCTCCAACAATACTAATAATGACTGAGAAGTTGATAGTGTCATCCCAGTTTTTATCAAGCCCTAGCTTTACTGTTTCAATTCCTCCCAGTGCAAATAGCCAGAAAAGGATTATTTACACCCACACTTCTCACAAAATAGCAGATTCGTTCTCTGGGGCAAGAATCCACAAATGTATTTCACGTGTCTTGTACTCTTTGCATTATACATCATTGTCATTAGATCAAATAGAAACAAAGACAACTTAAAAAACATGATGAAGACTTATGGTATATGCATAAAAAGACAGATCCTTTTACTTTTACCATGGTATCAGAGTGCACTTTTTTCAGTTCTTGGAATGTTTAATACATGGGTAAAAGAAAAGTAAATCTCTCTGGATGTCTCCCAAATTTTTGTGTTAGAGCAGGAGAGGAGTTATACAATCTCCTCATGAAGGAGTTGACAGACTCTTTCACTTGTTCCCTGTGCTATTAGACACCTTTCTTCCCAGTCAATCTAGGACTCAGGCCTAATCATAGAAATTACCTGCATAGAAAAATAACCCTACAAAAATACCAAGCTGGGAAATACTGAAGCAGGGGATAGGAAAAATTTCCACAAGCATTATTATTGAAGAACACGTAGTTGCAACTTAAAAATCCCCAAAACATCTTCCAATCAAGTCCACAAAGTAAAAATACAGGTGTATTATTGTATATCTGCAAGACCAACTTGAAGAACACTAGACTGAAGCAACTCTATTGTTGTCTATTGTCATTGGGAATACGTCCAGATAGAGAACTTTTATTGACATCAAAACAAATTCTAGTTTTTCAAGTGAGATGAAAAAAATTCTTCCTTAGAAAATACAGATGTGATATGAAAATAAAAAAGGTACTGATGCAATTTCCAGTTTTCCTAAGGGTTCCTATGATACAGGCTCTATTTATCATGTATATCTCTTAGCTAGAGCTGGCAGTATTTGGTCATTTTACTCCTCAGACTTTTGCCTCACTGTTAAAACAGAAAATCAAATTAAGAGACCACCTTTCTTCAGCTTTAACTCCTTTATTATGCAGGCCCGTATCCACTGATTTGAGGATTTTCTTTTACGCAGAGATTGAAAGTAAAACTGCAATATCTGGTTTAAGCCTAAGAAAATTGCTCATTTATTCTCTTTCCCTTAAGTTTATTTTATCTAATTTTTTGCTCCTTTCCCTTAGAATTGATACTTTCATGTCATTCTTAAAAAGAATAACTCTTTGGCAGATAGATAAATTAAAAATGCAATAGATTTTTTTCCAAAACACTTACTTTTTTTTCCATGTTATGTGCTTCACAGGCATCTTACTGGGGGTCAAGCTCTTTCTGCTTTGGTACACAAATAATTGCATTATCACTTTGTTATCAGGCAAAGGAGCAGCTAACAGTTTAAAGTTTAGGGTCAAGTGAAATCTATCTGTGGCTTTATGGGTAATTAGGTTAGGTTACAAGTGTCAAGTGAATATTCATTAGTTACAGGATGAATACTCAGCATGTAGTAGTAATTTGCATTTCCCAATGCTTCCAAACCTAATTCATGAGTAGTATTGACATAGCAATCACATTACAGGCATTATTTCCTTCCAGACAAAGGAATAATTGATTTGTAATAATCCTTAAAGTATACCATCAAAACTTTCTGATTTTCCTTTAGAAATCTGATAAAATTAATGCTACTTTCTGCCTCTGTTATTGTTGACCTTTCTCTACAGTTTTTAAAGTGGACTTACATGAAATAGTGAAAGGTATAATAATAGACATAATTTTATTAAGTAACATCATTCCATTTTGTACAGAGCTTGATTGACGTATTAATGTCAGCAACATTTATAGCTCAGCAGTGAGTTATAAGAATTTTACAAGCCTGACAAGGATTGCCCAGAACATTACATAGTATATAAATGGAGCTTAGATGCTTATGTTTTATCAAAAAATTCATTCCATTTACTTAGCATCAGAAATTCCTCATCCCTTTCAGCCATTATATTTTTTACCAAATGCTTTCCCAGATTTTATCAGTACAGCACCTGTGTTATATAGCAAAATTTCACTTTTATTTTTTTTTTTAATTGAAAGAATTAGACAAGGAACAACCAAACAGTATGGGGATGGCTACATAAAACTAATTTGTGATGTTTGCTTATATGAAAGAATCTTCCCTTCTCAAGAGCTAAACGTAGATTCATCCTCATCTGTAGTAGCTGCTGACATTTGCAGAGTTCCAGTCATTCGAGACATTTGAGTTCCAGTCGTTTCTATGGGCTCTCTAACTTTTCATATGTCCCAAGCCAAGGCAGTTAGTAAAGAAGTTTTAGTGCTGAATGGACAGGTAGAGGCTCTTTCTGTTCTTCTTATCAACCCATAAAATAGAATCAAAAAGTCAATGAAGCCAGATGTTTCTCCATTGCTTTGGGGAAAAAATAAAATAGAGCAGGTACTTTTGCTTCTTATTTTTAATAATGGAAATTTCCAATTTAGATATTATAACTCTAAGTAGATAGCAATTTATAAATTCAAATGAACAGAGAGTCACTATACTCATGCAGTTTGAAAATTTTAACTCACTGGAATCAATGATGGGCCAATCAATGAATTTCATGAGACCATAATTTTGTCAATTACATTTTGACATCAGTTTAACAGCAAAGGATTAATGAAAATCCATTAAATATGCAGTTCAAATTTCTTCAGAGATTTGATTATCTATTTTTTTTAAAGTTATCACTTTTTTTAAAGTTATCTCATTTTAAGACACGGGTGTATATGTGCATATTTTTTATTCCAGGACCCTTATATTTATCTTTTCAGAATTATATTGCTGAGAGCATTAATTCCAGCACAAATATTTCTGAGAAAAGGTGTTGTGTTTTTCTTAATGTGGAGGAAGATTATGGCCAGAAGTGTTCACTCTGCCACTTTGTTTGCATCTCCAAAAAGATCCGTACGTCAGAAGTTATTTGACATAGAAAGACAAAAGAGGATTGAGAAGGAAAGTTATTTTTTTAATTTTGCCTATAAATTCCATTAACTGAGCATTTTGCATGAGCAGTAGTGAGTGAAGGAGATGGAAGGAGATATTGGAATACAAAAAAAGGAGGTTCTTTCACTAAGGAAAATATATATTTGCAAAATACTTGCTTCACACATTCTGGAGGAAGGTGTTAACTATATATTCCACTGGAATGTGGAATATAATTCATGTTGGAAAATACCTATCATTTTGGCAACATATCTGGTTATGGACTGATTGTGTACCCATTTGGCCTGTTTCTAGAGTAAAAAGTTAAAAATAAAGCACCTTGGCAATATACATAACAAATTTCAGCAATTTGGCTTCTACCAGCTGCTTGCAAAATACTCAAGGAAGTCATAATATCTATTGTATTTTTTTTCTTTTCCATCAATGGGAAAGAATCCAGATCCTTTGCAAAACTGACTGAAGGTAAATTTTCTCATGTAGAGGTACTGAGGAAATTAAGCTACCTTATGGGTTAATTCATTGGCTTCTATATCAATTTAAAGATTTTTCATTGTCTCATAAGACAATTTATCACTCCGATGTTTTCATTGTACTCTGCTTCAAGCTACTGAAAAACTGGTAATATACTGCACAACTTTTTGGCCAGATGTACAGCTCAATTAGCAAATTTTGCATACTGAACATGCATATCAGTTCATGTAACATCCATCACTATAGGATCAAAATACCCCAAAAGTAATTATTTATCCTCTGAAGTTATCGATCCAATCTATAGGAGTAAAACTGCCTCTGTTACACTGATATGCAATACACAGAGAGAGATTTCACAGAAAACCCACTCTGTGCTGGAGTGGCCAAAACAAAAGACATTTTGATTAACTTTTTTTTTTTTTTCCCTCAACTTTATTTTCTTTCTATTCCCCAAGCACAGCCTGGAACAGGATGAGAAGTGTAGACATTTTTTGGTATGTGAACCAAGCTTCTCAAGAGTACTTATTAAGAGGATGGCTTCCTCTAAACCATCCACTTTCCATGCAGGAGTCCAACAAACCAGTGTAGAAACCCCATAGGAGAGGAAGATACTCAGCAGCTCCTCAGGCTTCCTGCTGGGGTTAATAACTTGAGACAGTATGTGCACCTGTTGTGAGAAAACTACACAGCTTGGATAGATAGTGAGACAGGAGAAATCTGGTATTGCCAAAGAAAGTGAGAGACCTAGTGTGTTATGGCCAACTAGATGATTTTAAGGGGAGAAAATAGAGATTTACAAATAATTTAAATCTATTTATTAAAAGCAATACTTGACCTTTCCCAAACTCTCCTTTTAAAGTATATCTGATTTTGAAAGTTTTTTCCTCAAATCTTATTTTAATTTCACACTAGTGAAATACAGAGGAACTTCTTTTGGTTTACATCAGTGTAACTGATATCAGCATCAGACCTACGGTCTCCATTGTAAGCAGGTCATGAATGGCCATTCTTCATGGTCATATAAAATGATACAGAGGTCTCTTGGCACAATCATTACTTTTTCCATTTTCTGTAGACAAACAAACCCATAAAACAGAACTGACAGATGTTATAACCCAAGAAAATGAAAGAGAAAAACCCACAGTACAGAGGACCTAAAGAAATTCTAAATAAAGTAAGACTATGACAACCTTCTGGAATATACCTACTGGTATTTCAGGACTTGGAAAGCATAAAAGGTATAAATATAAAAAAAAAATACTTCAATTGCTGCCTTGCTAGATCAGGGTACTGCAAGGAGCAGCAGTAAGATCCCAAAACACCTTTTAGGAATGTGAAATGCAAGTTTTTTTTATTTGTAATACAACAGATTTGTATAAATCTGTTCATTTTAATGTGGCATATATTTTGGGTTTTTTTTTTTATTTTTGAAATAGCTTTAGTTAAACTCAACATCCAAAATAAAAATGTATAATTTTCCACATACGATACTGAGAATATATTTTGATATAAATTAACAATTGATAGTTAATTCAAATTAATAATTTCCAGCAACTAAAGTTCTCAGACATTGAAAGTTTCATTCTCTGTTGAAACTATGATCTGAAATTTAGCCTTAGTCACATCAGATTGTAGTTGGAAACTTCTGAAAAATCAGCTCTCAGGCTGAAGCCAGCCCCAATCTAGTGGAGAAAAAAAAATTCTTTTAAAATATTCCTTTCCACATATATATGCACAGACTGGAGATTTACCAAATTGTCTGATTTGAGAGTAGTTACAAATGTAGCAATCTCAAGGATCTCACTTAATAGATACCATGGCTCAGGGTGCAGTTGAAAGTGTTGGTTTCAACATTGCTGGAGGTTTTAGGAATATAAAAATTAATAATGGATTGCACTGAATAAAACACAAACAGGACATAAAACCCCTCACACCGACAAAGAGTTTTTTCTACTTTTTCCCCATCCTGGGGCACATGAAGCTAGGGCAGACAAATGTAATGCGTATTACCACCAATGAATTAGTGCTTCATAACAGCATCAAACCTCGTCAGTAAAGCTGAAAGCTGACTTTCAGTAGTTTAAACTGGATTTTGCTCCAAGCTCTGCAGTTCTATAACTTTCTGACTTGGGACTTCCTCAGATTCCAACACTGAATCTGATATTTTTAAAGGAAAATGTGCATAACACATACATAAACACATCCATTTCTATTTTCCTGCGTTTGTGGACATCTGTCTTTACCAGTCATTCTGTATACTTAGCTGTTTATTTGAGTAGTGACAGTAATTGGAAACCAATGTCATAGAACTATAGCTGCAAATACAGAATTAACCATGCAAGCTGTCTTGGTCCTTGTACAACCGCTCATTGAAGCATAAAGCAGACATAAAGCCCTTCCAAGTAAAATGAGTGCAGAGCTATTGTAAGGTTCAATTTATGGTTTTTAAGTGGCTTAGGACACTGAATAAAACAAAGATAAGTGCAGAAGAAATGGTGTATACGTGTTTATATGTGTTTAAAATCGGTCTCTATAGCTTTTAGGCTTGATACGTTCTGGATGTGTTGCACTGGTTGAGTAACACAAAGGAGCCATAAAACTGACTTAACCAGCCAGTTAAGCTACATTAACGGGTACTTTGTATCCTTGCAGTGGATGCCTTGGGTCATCCGATTAATGCAAAGTAGTTGGAGTAAAGGAGGGAAGGCAACCTTTGAAGTAGGTGAGATCCCTTAGAGACTGATCCCCAGCCAATTGACATCAGCAGTAAGATTCCCATTTGTCTTAAACTGCTGATCATAATTAGTCTAGTTTAATGGATTACATCAGCCATTCCCCTGCACTCTTGTGTTGACCTGAAAAACTGTTTGTTAGCCGTTTTTTCTAAGTAACAACCAGGGACTTCAGCACTGCTTAAAACACATAGCATTAGCTACAATGATTTTTTAAGGTGAATATAAAGCTATGGTTGTGCTGTAGATAGAATTTCTGCAATAAAATTCTGAGCCATATTATTTTGGTTACTTTCAATGCCTGAGTAATTCCCTATTACTGAAGATACACTTTGAATGATTTGGTTGTTGTGGTAATTTCAATGATGAATGCCTAATCTCTTCAGTCTAGTTTATGTTCTTTCTTATTCCCTCTCTGTCTCTTGGCTGCAGCAACGTCCTTTGCACAGGCCTGCCAAAAGCTTAGTTAAGCTGACACTGCTCTTCTCTCCTTTTTCTCTTACCAATCGCTAGAATCCAGAAAGCTTCTTCAGAATAGCATAAATATTGTAAGAGATAAGCAAGCAGAAATTATGAAACACTTATTCTGGTCAAGTTTCCATAGACTTCAAAAATCCCCGTGGTGTTTCTACTGGGGATTTTTATTGGTAACACCCAGCTTTTAAACCTCAGACCTAACATGTTTCTTTCACACACATCACCTTAATTCCCCTGAGCCTTTTCACTTTCTCCCTGCTGTTTTGATATCGCATATGTCTGCATTGAAATTGAAGTTGCCAAGCGTGGTTTTCTATAGCATTTATTAGTATGGTTATACCAGTTCTTACCTTTAAAATTTCATTAAGAAGCTATATCCAATCTTTGTAATATTACCAATTTGAAGGGGGTTTTATATATAAAATTAAAGATACAAGATGCTGTAGATGTAGGTAAATACTACAGAAAAGCATAGGTAAATACTACAGAAAAGCCAGATTACTGTCTGGCAGTACTAGCTTTTAAAACCAATGAGGTTTTGGTTTCATTCTGGACAGCTGGTTATACGTCAATCAAAAATCTTGTTATACATGAATCTGATGTCAGTTCAATATCTGACAAGACTTTTGACTGTCAGGACAAATTGTTAGACACGGATGTAATGCCACATCCATGTATAACAAGGCCCATGTAGAACAGCTGCTAGTGATAGAATCCTGTCATTCATACATTATCAAAAGAGTTAGAGTGGCTCCCTGAGATCTCTTGTGTTAAGTAACTTCATCAGAGCCTGAATTTTATCTGTAAATCATGAGAAAAACTCAATAAAATTACAGGTTCAATTTAAGAAGACAAGAATCCATAACTGCTTGCGCTTTTTGATTCACAATTCTAAAAACATTCTGGGGGTTTCTTCTCCCCTATGGTCTCTTCAGTACAGTAATGCTCAGGTTTTACTTTCCTCCTACCAAAGACATAAAAAGGTGTGGGATTCATGTTAGTGTGCTTAACCAATGAAACATTCTGCAAATTACACTGACAGCTGATAGAATAAGAGGGGTGATAGCAAGAATTGAAAGGAGGAGAAAAAGAATGCATATACATTACACCTAAATCCAAAGTAAGATCACCAAGAAAGCATATATGAAATTAAAATATGAAATTAAATTCATCAGCTGTACAAAAACATTGTTTAGTCATATTTATTTGGAATACGAGTTTATTTTCTAAATTTGCCCTATTGGCAACAAATTGGTGGACTGATTTCTACAAAGATAGCAGAGTTATAGACATTGTCTGGTAGGAATGTCCGCAGCATATTAGGGTGGGTGCAAAAGAGTTCAGAATCTTCACAGTTTGCACAGAAATGTAAGTGTTTCAACTGAAAAGCAATGGGAAAAGCTGGAGGAAACATAATGTTTTAGAAAGGCATTCACAGTGAAAAGAGAAGCTGAGCTATACAGAAACAGGCACACTTAAAGCTGTAGGACAAAAGTAGTGAAGGAGCCTGATAGAATGATTTAATTTGCCTAAATATAGGTTATTTCATATTAGCTGATTTACTCTGATGTACCTGAGGTCTGAATGTGGAGCCGAGAGCCAGAATGCATGAGAATCCCATACCTTTCTGCTGCAACGGCTGGAGATTAGGAGGAGTACCCTGTATATGGATGGCTCTAGATTATTCTAGCGAGTTGGGTGAATCACACCCTGGCTCTGCTTTCATTTCTCTACCTGAGACATGTCTACCCCACCTATTACTATGGCGACTTAGCAAAGACTATTCCTTTCTCTGAACACAGACCGTAAGGGGCTAATATCAAATACAGACTGTCTAAGCTGCTGACATCTACATCATACCATCAATATGCAAAACCAGTGACACCTGTATTCAAGATAGATGCCATCCTAGTATGTATGCATCCCACATATACATAACCTTCTTCTATCCTTAGGTATTGGAGCTATAAATCTGTCAGTCTTAAATTAGGTATCCTTAAGTCTATCACCAAGATCTCTTGTGCTGGTGACTTTTCAGACAGAAAAAAAAAAATAAAAAAAAAAAAAGGGAAATCTTTGAAAGCTTTCAGCAATGCTGTAAGCTGAGGTTTGGAATAGAAATGAAGTACTCTTTGCCCAAGAAGTATTGTGAAGCATTTTAAGTGGATAAATCTTACATTTAGTGCTAGAAATAAAACAATTCTTTAAATGTAATTATTCTTCTCTTGTAAAAGGTAATTTGACCTTGCATCTCCCCGTATTTTATGTCTTTGTACTTGGTTCAACACCAGATCTCATTTGTGCATCATTGCATTTAGAAGACAACTGACTACACAGTGTTTCCTGGCACCAATATTTTTTGTCAAAACTGAATTGGAGTAAATACAGTCCCTTTTTGGCAAACAGGATCAGTTTATTTTCTGGACAATCCTTGAAAAACCACTGATACAGTCAAACATATGAAGTCCCTCACTGTTCAAATGAACATATCTATGGAAGACCTACACCAAAACTAATTAGCTCAGAAAGGACGACTTGATCCATGGACATCTGATGATTGAGCATTATGACAGAACTAGAGGAACAGTAGCCAGCGAAAATGTTGTGATTCCATAAAGATAAAACACTGAAACATGTCAGATCCTTCCTTTGTGGCATTCAGTGTCAAGCCCAGATGTATTTGTTCTCAGATCTCTTCCTTTAAAAAACAAAAGGGCAGGGAGTTAACCTGGTAAACACAGCTTCACTTGAGAGACCTGAATTTCTTTGCAGGATTACTTTACAGTAGTAACATGCTCGCAGTTTTGCTTTGCCCATATTTCTGGATACTATACAGTTTAACACATTCATTTTATTATTCTACTAAATTGTGGATGATATATTGACAAACCTGTTTTCAGTTACCACACCTTGTACTTCTTCTGTTTGCTGACAGGATATTCTATTTTAGTAGTTGGTTATGAATTGCCTTAAGTCATCTGAACTGCATGATCCAAAGATGTTCATATTTCTTTCCTTCCCTGATGGCAAAGAACTACTTTCCTTTCACAGTCTTTTTAAAAAAATTATAATTAGTCTAGAGTCTTGCCTGCACACTCATTCATCATTCTTTCCTATTAGTCTTATCATTCTATAGGGCTTGAGAGAATTGGCTAGTAAAATCACCAGTAACTCAAGTTTGAAATAAGGCTATCAAAACAGATAGGTTAACATGCCAACTCCTTGGACAAAGTGTAATTGCAAAGAATGGGGCAAAGTGGTAATGAAACGAAAAGCTTCAACCTTTGGGACACCTGCTGTGCTTCTGCCACTTTTCCACACTTCTATAGGCAATTTTTTGTAGCTCAAGTAGTAAAAGGCAAAAACCAATGATAAGAAGTTTCAGTTAATAATTTAATTAATGCTATTGCTGTCCTCTCTTGGTTATTATACTAAATATTCATGTTACAATATTTTGAAGTAAGCATCATTGTCCGCCTATAGGAATGGTATTCTCCAGTTTAGTGCTCCTGCTAAAATCATAGTTCAACTCCCTCACTCATCCTCCACACTCCCCACTTGTGGGTGGATAATTGGAGGCACAAAGGCAGAGATCAAAGGTGAACATAAGAACAATTTACTGAAGAGAAGAAAATAAACAGTAATAGCAACGATATTAAAACAGAATTGTACAAAAAAGGGAGTGATTCCCATGCATAAAATTTCTCACTGAAGAGCCCATGACCCAGCTGTGGCCATGCCACGCCCAACCATTTCCTCTGGCTCAGGTGCCATGCTTACTCAATGAGAAGGAACCCCTTTTTCCTGGAAAAGAGTCCCTTTTCCCCAGCCACAACATGTGATGGTATAAAAAAAATCTCTGGGCTGAAGCCTTATCCCATTCCAGATACTGCAAAAATCAACCCTTTCCTTGCCAGAACCAGAACATATGTGCTTACGGTCGTAAGCTCTGATATATGAAACTGATGGCTTTTAAGAGGCTCCTCTGCAAATAAATTGTTACTCTTTTTTTTTTTTTTCTTAAAAGTTATTCTATTGGCATGATCTGAAGCTTTTAATGCCATGAAAGTACATGGCAATAGGAATGAGGAGGTTAGAAATTTTTTCTCTCTCATCTGGTGGTTAAGAAAATACAAGAAGCTGCTTTTTGTGAATTAAGGGTGCATTTCAGCAGCAGAAAATCTATCAATGAATGTGATGAAAATTATAGAATCACAGGTGTTTGCCAACAAGCTATTACTGACTTAAGGTACAGTGTTGCACAGTTTTAGGAAGTCAGCTTCCATATCACTAAACAATCCCAGATCTTCTAAACTTTAGCAACTAAATCTAACAGGAATTCCTACTTTTTAGTTGTTTGATTATGAGCAAATACAAGTCTGAACCATTCTTGAAGGCTGAAGGGATGCCCATAGTAGCAGAAAATGAATGTGTCAGATTATCCAGCATGGCCAGAGCCCATATCTTCCAAAGAGGCACAAAAGATTCAGTAAATCGATTTTATTCTTTACATTTTAAGGTCACATTTTTAGATATCTGTATCCATACACATAAAAAGGGACTAGAATTACTAAAAATATGCAGAATTTAAATGGTTAAATCTAAGCTAGATTTTCCTTAGAAGTGGTAGAGAGAATTTCTGAAGTGTGAATCTTCTGACCAAAGTCAGACAAACTAAGATAAATGCACCTTAAAACTAACTCTCTCCATTGACTACAGAGATCCTAAGCAGGCTGGCCAAGGTGAGGTGAGTACCACAATGCAGTGAAAACTAAAAGCTTCATCTCTACAGGATCATAAGAAATGCTAGAATTAGGTACTTGGGCTTCTAGTGCATGCTAAGAGAAAGATAGATCTCACAGTTATGCTGATCAGGACAACTGCCAGGAACAATCATTTACAAACAAGTCATGTTTGAACACCTGCCCTTTTGGGGGATACAAAAGCCTCATTCTAACAACCTTTATTAGACTTGGGTTATACTTTCCTTCAAGCTATAGACTTTAGGATTTTTTACAGACTCTAACAAACATTTCTACATTCACAACAGCTCATCCTGAGCAGATTCATTCAGAGATTTCCCATACACACAACCAGAAATCTTTAACGGAGTGGAAATACAATCTTGAGGAGGTCTAGAATTCATGTGTCTTGCTCGGTAGTGACTGCCCCAGATATTTGTCTGATATGCAGAAATTAGGCAGAAGTAAGAAGTTGCTCCACTGCCAGCTTTGTTTTGAGAAACTGGACAGCTGTGATGTCTTTGTATGCAAGCCTTATTTGTCCAGAAGACCCACTGCTGGAACTTAGCAAGCTTAGGTATCTTCTTTAACAAAAAAAATGTAGAACAGTAAACCTCAGAAGAAAGTTAAACATGTAGTTCCATCTAACAATGTACTTCTGTATGCGTGGAAATCACAGGCTAGCTCACATGGGTCATACCTATACCGGCCAACTAAATGAGGACAGAACTGTTTTCTGAGACTGGGTCCAACAAGCATAGGAATACTAGATAATATCCTTACTCTCTTGGAAAAGGATGCTTGACTCCAGCCTTACTTTTGTGAAAGGTACCCAGCCTCTCTTAACTCCTAAACAAGCCTGGGAGTTGTATGAGAGAGTGATAATTTAATAGAATTGAGGAACCATTTCTTTTAAACAACAATAATTAAATATTACTAAGTAATTTAAACAAATATATTGTGCTTGGATGCTATTATCAACACAACCTGAAGGAAATTTTTGTTGTAAAATGAAGAAACATGAGCTTTTGTGTAATTCAGTTGTTTCTTAAAGCAGTTTTATGAGCTCTTCTTTTGCATTTAAAAGTGGACTATTTGAATCACTTTTCTGTACTGCAAACTGTTTCTTCTACAATTTGAAAAAAATCTTCAGGTTTCACCAGTAAACCTAGATTTCTAAAATCGTTTGACTCAGCCCCAAAAGAGATATTAAGACACACTTATCAGGCAGAATGAGACTGAAGAATAGCCAAGAAGGACTTATTAAAATACATTTATGAGCTTAAGATATACTGAAAGTCAATTGGTCTTGGATTCCTGTCATTCAATTTGGCGATAGAACAGATAAAAGTGGATTTTATCCCCACACCTCTTTGAGGAAGAGAATGTAGAAAATGGAAGGAGAAATTAGTGGGTGTAGATGAAGACGCATGAAACTGTGAGATTAGAAGTTTTATTATTATGCTAGAGTGTGAAGTGTAGAGAGCCTTAATTAGCAAGTCATCTGCAGCAGCCCATAAAGCATAGTTTTATAGGAGTATGAGATGGCTGGGCTAGTATTTATTATTCCCTCTTCTGTGTATCTCTCTTATTTACTTAGATGGCAAGCTCTTTGGAACTCATATTGTCTTTAGGCAAAAGTATGAGGAATATGAACAACAATGTTTTCATTCATTAGCTTTTTAGGACAATGAAATGGCATTGGTATGATTAAATATTAAAGACAGAATACTTTTTGCTTAAAGTAATCTATGTTTTTATTTTAGATCTCCCATCTATAATTTCCTGGGAGGCTTTCAGACACATGAAAAAAAAAAAATTCATCCCCAGTGACGTGTCAGTTAAATTTACTGTCATTTACACACAAAAAAAGGATTACCATGGCTGATGTTGCTTCAAAGCCTCCTTATGCCAGGAGAGATATCTAGGATATTTTTTACCATTCAGAATTCTCAATACCCATCTGTTAAGGATCTCAAAGAATCTGATATATTATCCCTCAAAAACTGAAGAATTTGTGATAAGCTAGGTACTTCAAAAATACATAAATTGTACTGGAGGTCTTTTCAGACTTGAAGTACAAAAAATGACAATAACCTCAAATATCTTTGTTTCTTCTTTCAGCCTTAGGCTGAGTATTTTGAGGAACTTTGTACAAACATTGCACTGAATTTTATCTGAAAACTGTGTGAAGATAAATAAAAGGGGATTTTTATTTTTTTACTCATATGAAATACAGTGTATAAAGTAAATCTTTATCAGAGTTATGTAAAACCTTGGAGAAAGTATGACAATACCATCCTTCTTCCCTTATCTTCAGTGCTGTAAACATTTTTCAGAAATAATATTACACATCTGACATGGGGAATAGTAATAGATCCAAATAGAAACTCATCCAAATCCACTCCACAAGGCTCTCATAGGAGCTTTAATGATCTCCACTTATACAAATGGACTACTTAATGCAGAAGAAATTATTGCTAGTCTGAATGAAAAGAAGCCTTAGATTGGCACAGTCATTCACAGATTTACCAAATGACTAATAAAAATCACCTTTGTATATGCTTTCTTCTGTGAATTTCTGATGTTGCTGGAGATAGAGCCAATTAGCAGGCTTTGAGGAAAGAAAGTCAAGCTCTGAAAAATAAATTATTTTAGTCCTAATATCCTGCTGGGCTCCAGTCTAGTCTATTTTTCTTGTGTAACAAAGAACTGTTGGTATCAACAGACTTGACATCAAGTGTTTTCTTGAGTATTTTCTCCTTACCTTTTTTCTCTTCAAACAGCCTTTATCAATAAGGTCCAAGGTATGTGTCAAGTAACATCATTGGAGGTAAGAAGAAAATAAAATAGAGAAGAACAGAAAAGGGAGCATACCTCCCTAAGAAATGTGCTTCTTTAATACTTTATTTCAAACCATGTTTGGACATACAGCGGCCTGTTAAGAGGCATGGGCAGCAAATGAAGGATGAGGGATAGAATGAGAAAGAGAGAAATAGTGCCGAGTCAAAGAAGATAAGAAAGAAAGGAATGAAGTGAAGAAGGGAAAGGAAAAGAAACACAAAGAAAGGAAGACAGAGAAGAAAAAAATAAAGAAGAAAAAAAGAAAACTAAAAAGAAGAAAAAAAAATAGAGAGAGAAAGAAGGAGAAAAAGAACAGGCAGACTTAGCACAAAATGATAGTGCAACTGTAATGGCCCCAAGCAGACAAGACTTTTTATCAAGTTGAAAAAAATTGCAGCTAAACATGGAAAAGTCAAATTAAATATTTAATGAAAAGAATATTACTTTACTGACTGAAACCAACTAGACAGCACAGCTGAAAATCAAAGCCCTGTTGCCTATTTATGCTTTGTCATTGCCTTAAGACTACCCACAGAGAGTACCAATGGACTGACGTTTCACAGATTTTACCCTAACTGTGAATTTTCATCCTTTGGTAATTGAAGGCCAGCCAGTAGAGTTCTTTTGATGTTCCTTTCTAGGTAAATATTTCTAAAGCCAAAGAATTTTATTGGAAAATATAATTCTACTTCTGCAGTAGAAAACAAAATATTATAGATAGCACAGCAGCTTCTTAAGCAGGACCAAAACACATGGAAAGCAGTCAAACCTATGATCTACATACACCTGTCCAAACTGCTGAAGTAGGATAGAAGTTAACCCAGGGAACACAGTAGAGTATGGAAAATCAGCAAGGCTGAAGAATACAGGCTCTTCCTT
>VXBQ01006195.1:438520-464573 GCA_013400175.1 Phainopepla nitens | reverse complement strand
TAGGGAGAAAAATAATAAACTGAATCTAAAGATTTATTAGATTCCACTCAGCTGGATATTTTACCTGAGGCAACTTGTTCATTGTGTGTTTTTGAACAAGGCTATGACTTGACATAAGAGTTAGGATTGTCCCATAACATTCCCTTTCTGATACAACTTTTTTATTTTTTTAGAACAACTGTCTTGACATATGAAACAGCTTTTATTCCAGGCAACATTAATTCCTGCCATATTCTATACCAGTGAGACTGAAGACACTGCTCTGTGTTCAGGGAGCATCTACCATAACTAAGACCAGTCTCATCAGAGACCAGGAATTTTTCTGTTCAAACAGTAAATGTGGAAGCAACAAGTTGACATGCTGAAAGAGATTAATTCCTTAAGTACTAGGATACATACAAGCCTGCTGGAAATAACCACAAGAAAAGCGTCTGTAATAGAAAATATTTGTATATCCAGAAACTGTGTATCCAGACTCTTTGTGATGAATTGATGTGAGAGACCTTTCTCTCTATTCTTTTTCTCATTCCTTTTTTTTTATTTTAATTAATCTAAATGAAAAGGGGTTTTAAACTACGCTCTTGTATCTGTTCTCTGCATCCTACTCTTGGCCTTTGAAGTACAGCCTTACACCTTTTACCCCTCAAAAATTAGTTGGTATGGGCAGTCTATTTACTGTTTTTAATGAGAAGAATTAAACAGTAAGGCATTTGAAAGGAAATTGAAATTATTTTAATTTTGAAATGGTTACCAAAAATAAATGTTTAATAACTACAGGTTAAAGCAATTAGAAGAAGAGGTAAGTATATCCATGTAATTGATTTTAATGCACCTATTTATTTAGATTAAAATTATGTATTTCCTAAATATTTATTCCTTAAAAAAACAAACAACAAAACTCCTCCCTTACCAGAAATGATGAATAAGCAGCTGTAAAAAAACATGGGATTGTTGGTTGTATCCATTTTAGTAAGAAAAACTGTGTCAGTGCATTACACCAAAAAGTGGCCTTCAGATCTTTTTATTCTTTAAGCGTCCTCCTGGCTATGCTGACTCTCCCAGTCACTTTTCAGGCGAAGAAAAAGAACAACTCGTGTCAATAGTGGTTTTGTTTGTGGATTTGGATAGGATCTCTGTTTTGCCTTGTGGATCTAATTAGCATAAGCAGTGCCTTGTCATTCAGCCCCTGCTTTACTTAGGAAGAGGCAATAAATGTTCCTGCATTGCCAAAAGCAGATACTGGTCCCCTACTCTCCTGTCATCTTCACAAATTAATTCATCCAGTCACCACTTACCAAATCATCTAGTCCCCTTTGGAGTAGGATCGGGATGGGATCTGAGAGACTTCCAGGAATATCATCCTGAAAGCTTTGATTTGCTCCCCACCAGAGTCATCTGTCACTATGCTGGAAGGCTTATACCCTCAAATAATCTCATCTTTCATATGCCATATGATAGGGTATGCATAACTTGCCTCAGTTTCATGACATAAAAACACATTCTGCAAGCTGAAGCATCACCACTTTGCCTCCTACTCACATGTGCACACGCACATGCACACATATATACACAAATTTTTATTTGAGGTGCAAAGAAGCCAAGGACCAAGTGCTTCATAGAAAGGGCACATCAGTCTGCTCAAGAAAAGGTGAGGTGTGAGCGGAGTGGATGCATCACTGAGCACCATTTGGCAGAGGAGTAGGGAATCATTCCCTGAGACTAATGGATTTAATATTGTTGAAGGCTATGTGCCCTCTTGGGCTTCCTGCTGTTACAGTGGACAAGGATTCCTGGCAGCAGGTGGACTTATGCCCCTTTTTTTCTGAGAATAAATCTTAGTTTATAAAAGCAATCTAAAAATTGTATGTCAGACAGAAATTAGGCTAATTCAGTGCTAGTCCAAATCCAAACCATGGTCCTATCATGAATTGCTAAGTGATAAGTACCAAGAACAAACAAGTTCATGAAAATGATATCAATTTTTTTCAGTAAGCAGAAAGTTAGATCAGTGTTGGATATTTTTAAAATACTGCCAGGAAGTTTATGACCTGTTATCAAGGTCTTGAGAATTGAACTTCTCACAGCTTTCTTAATATAGAGTGGAATGTGATATGTGATCTAATCCAATACATCACCAGCTGCTTTTTGGAGAAAAAAGTGGTTTCCTAAACAGAAGAACTAAAGAACCCTGGCCTTTCATGAATTTTTGTCTAGATTTCCTTTTAAATTTTTTGCTACAACAACAGCTATAGGGCCTGAACCTGATCTTTGTTAGTCTTATCAGACTTCATCACTAGAGAAACTTTGATCAAAAAGTGGAATTTTTGATGCTTAATAATGCACAATCTTTGATTAACTACTTTCCCATAGATTAGGACAGTTACAATGTCTGTTTCCTTGGGCTAAATATGTTTTAAGAGAAGATGAAATCTTGTATTGCTTCCATCAGGAACAGTCTAATTAGATACTCTTTCCTGAATTCAGTTTGTGAGAAAGTTGCCTTTTTTTCTTCTAAAATCTGTTCAAAACAGGTCAAGAGATTCATGAGGTTTTAGAAAAAAATGGGTACTACCTTCTTGTCCTGTCTATTCATTCCTCCCCCTTCTGTCACACAAAAAGTTTGATCCCACAAGGTTCAGTTAGGAAATACAGAAAAAAAAATTCTCATTCCTCTCTATCTCACAAATCCAAGAAAGAATGCTTAAGATTTTCAAAAAAAAAAAAAAGTATGGAGAGTATTTATAGACTGTGTTAGACAGTTCTGAAAATAATAAATGTCTTAACCATGATATACAGGATAATATTAAGGTACCCAAGATAATACAAAAGCATTTATCCAACCTTTTGTAAGACCAAAAAACGTGTTGGCATGTATGTCTGCATATATATATATATATATATTCAAAATTTAAATATCTTAGGGATACTACAAACATTCTCAGACATGAATGCTCAGAAATGAACATGAGAATCCAGAGACCTGAAAGCTCTCAATGCTGTTTTGCTGTTCACAGAGGAACTTGGAGACTAAAACATAACCTTGAGAAAAATCAGATATTGTGGTGGAAGGAAGCCTGTGGAGGATTAAAGTTTCAGCTGAAATGCTAAAATGGTTTGATAAAGACCCACAGCCATTTAGATCTGTATCCTACCTAAACTTCACCTTAGAGGCCAGTCACTGTTCTTTACATCTATATGTTTCCTTCTAAAAACTGTCCTAGCACAGAAGTTAAAACAATGAAAGAATAAGCTCTCAATCGTACTTAAACTAGCCAAAGAAATGAGTTAAATTAATTACTCGTTGGTCTCCATGCTACAACTATTCCCGATGGTGAGCAGTCTTCTTCAAGGCTGTGAAATTCTGTGCATCCCTGTGATGCATAACACCAAGACTTACTTGCCTTGTGTCCATTGCCCCAACTCATTGCAGACAACAATGCTTTGCACTCCCCTATTCACATTTCTTGTTCAATGTGTATCACCTATGTAATTTCTGCGTTTCAGAGACTTTATGAGTCTCCAGAAAACCATTTTCTTTCACATCAAGAAGGGCTGCTGTCCCTCAATATTTTTGCTTTTCTTTTACTGCCTTTTTACTCGTGCCTTTTCACCCTCTTCATTGGTGAATTGCCTATATTTTATCTTTTAATCACATTTGTGATTTCTTCTCTGCCTAGCTTTGTACCCTTCATTGTCCATCCTCACAACTATCAGACATTTTTAAATACTTAGAAGGTGCTTTGTATTATTTTCTTTGCATAGGAGCTTTCTATACTTGTCTCTATTTTGGGAGATATACATCTGTTCAATTCTCCTAAGAAACAGGTCAGAACAAAGCAAAAGACTTTACTCAAAATGCCGGGGAACTGAGTATTTGTGAGTTTTGCTTGGTTGTTTTTTTTTAATTGATGCATCATTCTGAGAGATTTGGTTCTTCCCACAAAGCGAAAAAGAAGTATCAGCAAACTGAGAGGAAGGAATCCTTTTGCTTTCAGACCATAATAATGCACTTCAAGTATGATAAATAAATTTGCCCAGTCAAACGCTTAGTCCCTTGGACAGTGCCTTCAGGCTCCATTAAGTTGTAGGTGCTTTTGCCAGTTTTGGAAAAGTGAGATTAAAAGGACTGAGACAAGTGAAGAGCAAGAAGAGAGGGACAAAACCAATACAATTCATATTCTGCTAAACTACTTACAACCATAAATCAGTTTTAGCACTACTGATAAGAATACATGTGGAAAAAATAATAAAAATCATTAATACACACACAAAAAATTTTATCTAGGTACTTTGACAAAGTTCATATTAAGAATTATGGCACCTGTCTTGCCCTTGTGTCTGTTTGTATGACTCTTCCCATATCTCCTTGGGTGCGTTATACTAAATACTAAAGGTATTATCAAACTATATCACACATCATCTCTGCAAAGCCCTATTGCAGACCTAGAGAGGCAGAGAGGTAAGACACAGTTCCTGATAGCCACATATTTCTTCTATACATTACATAGATGCATTTAATTTGTGTTAACACTTTCTACATTCAGTATTAATGTCTAACTGCGGCCAGACAGTTCAAGAGACACACAACTACTTGTCCCATGCACCATCTGTGTTCTGTATCCCTTTTCTGAGTTCTGAATTATCACAGTTATCCCTCTGGCAGCATGGGTGAGAGCTGGACTGCAAAAAGGCTGATCCTGTCTGTATGAGTTGCTGTCACACTAGTGATCACATCCTGTAATCTTATTATCTTCACCATGTCAGCAGTGACTCCATACTGAGACAAAGCTCAGAACTGTTACACTGGTACAAGCCCTCCCTTGCCTACAGAAATATCAGGAAGGAGGGATTATAGCTCACAATATTCAATTTTTGCTAACAGAAAAAGGATCAAAATTATGCTAATTAATGTAACAAACCTCAACATTCTTACAACTTTAGTCAATGAAAAATTAAATTCATGAGAAATTAAATAAGTATAATCAAAATGAGGACCATTTTTTAGTGTTCAAAAAAACATGGAATCATATTCAAACATCAGTACTCTGAGTCTACTACCTTTAAGATTGTTCTTATTATAGAGAAAGGGTTCATAGTGATACAAAGCAAGTGGCAGAAACATGATAATGAACATTGCCACATGTTGCCTTCTCATAAAATTAGGCATCTTATACTGGAATGAAAAATACTAGAAGAATTTATTCTATAAATACATAGGTCAGAAGAGAAAGGCCAAGAGTGTAGCCCTCTGATATACAAGGAAGAAATGGTGACATATATGGAGAATGCTGAGGTACACATCAAGTTCTTTGCCTCAGTCTGTATTGGCAGTCAGGCTTCCCACATCTCTCAATTTCCTGAAACTCCAGGTGGGTACTGGGAGAGAAAATTCCCATCCACTGTCAGCAAAGAGCAGATTTGAGACAAACTGATTAAACTGAACAAGCATAGGTCTATGGGGCCTGATGACACACATCCCAGCGTCCTGAAGGAGTTGGCTGATGTAGTTGCCAAGCCATACTCCATCATACTTGAAAAGTCATGGTGTTCAGGTGAAGCCATTAACTTGAAAAATTGAAACATCTCTCTTTTTTAAAAAGAGGGATAAAGGAAGACCCGGAGAACTACAAACCAGTGAGCCTCATCCTTGTGCCTGGGAATATAATGGAGCAGATCCTTATGGAAGCAAGGTTAAGGTACATATATGCAAGACATATGCAAGAAGATGATCCAGGAAAGCCAGTGTGGCTTTGCTAAGGGAAAATTTTGCCTGATCAAGCAGATGGCCTTTTTCAACAGAGTGATAAGGGAAGATCAACTGATGTCATCCACATAGACTTCTTTAAGGTCTTCAACACAGTCACAAACAGGGGTAGACTATTAAGTGGATAAGAAATTGGATGGATGCATGCATCCAGACAGTTGTGGTCAATGCCTCTATGTCCAGGTGGAGGTCCAGATCATGGGTGGTGTCCCTCAGAGTTCTGTCTTCAGAGTGGTGTTCCTCAATATCTTCATCAATGACACAGACAGTGGGATCTAGTGCACCCTCAGCAGGTTTGAAGATGACACCAAGCTGAGCCATGCAGTTGACACAACAGAAGGAAAATATGCCCTCCAGGGGGAACTGCATGAGAAGGATGCCTGTGGGAATCTCATGAGGTTCAACAAGTGCACCTGGGTCAGGGCAACCCCAGACATGCGTACAGACTGAGAAGTCATTGATAGCAGTCCTGCAGGGAAGGACTTAGGCATTCTCATGGATGAAAAGCTGGACATGAGCCAACAGTGTCTATTTGCAGCTCAGAGAACATGAGACAATGACCAGCAGGGTGAGGGAGGTGATTGTGGCTCTCTACTCTGAGACAGTAGACCCTCATGAGACTTCCCCCTCTATAGTATTCTTTCCAGATCTGGCATCCTCAGCACAAGAAAGATGTGGACCCATTGAACTGGGTTCAGAGGAGGGCCACAAAGATGATCTGAGGATGTCTCCTGTGAAGACACATTGAGAGAGCTGGGGTTGTACAGCATGAAGAGGGCTTGGGAGAAACCTCATTAAGACCTTTTGGCTCTTAAAAGGAGTTTATAGAAAAGAGGAAGGGCATATTTTTACAAGACCATGAAGTTACATAACAAGGTAAAAGAGTTTTAAACTTAGAGGAGAGATTTAGATGTTAGGAAGAAATTCTCTACTGTGGGGGTGATGAGTCACTGGAAGAGGTTGCCCAGAGAACTTGGGGATGGCACATCCCTGGAAGTATTTAAGGACAGGCTGAATGCAGCTATGAGCAACCTGATCCAGGGGAAAGTGTCCCTGCCCTTGATAGGGGATTTGGGATAGGTGACTTTTAAGATTCCCTTCCTACCCAAACCATTTTATGAATCTATGAAAACCATGACCTGTAAGCACAGAAAAATTACTGGTTTTAAACTACATGAGAAGTGTATATTCAAATCAAATCCATTTTCTGGAGGGTCAGTAACCAAGAAAGGGTCTGGAGAACACCCCTGTCTACTCATAAATTGCATTTTGGTGTACTTGTTTTGGTCATGCTATTTAAAATCAAGTAGACAGGTGCAAGCAAAAAATAAACAAAATACAGATGAAAGAGGTAGTCACGGTAACTTGGCTTTTCTACATAAAAGATTTTTTAAAAACGTGAGACTGGTTATGTACCCTTTTTGGCTTGGTAGAGTACACACTGGTACCTTTTACCTTTCCACAAGTTCACAGATTGCTTGTGGTGAGGAAATTAATTTTATGCTCTCATTATTTAAGCTGTTCTACTGATGCCTTAAGTTTTAACTTTCTCAGATTCTGTGCTGCCTTGGTGTGGGACTCTGAACTTCATATTAAGTGTTCGTACATTCTCTTCACAGGGTAGTTAGACAAAACAATCCTTTTCCAGCTTGCAACCAAAGACAACCATTACTGCCTCACACCCAAAAAGCATAAACAATAACAAACTGAGCAGAGCAAACAAGGAGGATGGGACTTCACAACCTGAAGCTGTAATTGGACAATTAACCCCAATAGGTAAATGGACCAAAATTTATAAAAGTGTGAAAATTTGTGACCAGTCGTCCATCTTGCGTCCGTCTTGAGCAAAGCCCCTGCCAGACTCTTGTACTGCCCAAGATGTATCCTTTAAAGGCCTTTTAATAAATACCTACTTTATTCCTTTAACACTGTCTAGCCTCAGTTCCAGGTCAGCCTCTCACAGGCATCACTACAAAGAGGGAGTAAGACACTTCAGCCTGTTTTTAGTGCATTAACCTGGGAGGAGTTATGTGTTCTAATCACTGCCCCCTGATCTGGGTCTGTATTTTTACGTATGTATATTTAATGTAGAAGGTACAGCAGCCAGTGCTGGGATTTGTAGCATTCATACTGAGAGTATGAAATATCTTTAAAAAACATCCTTAATTATAAGAAGACTTCTGAATTACAGGAAGACTCCGACAAGGATTAAGTTCTGTTCTCCTTCCTCTGCCATTTAGCTGGGTGAAGACTAACAAAGAAAGAGTATAAAAAATATAAACATCTACTAAATTCTGAAGCAGAATACAAATGATGTACTTCAGAGAGGTAATGGGTTCACCATTTTCAATACTAGATGTTTAATGTTTCACCCATGTCCTTTGGGGTTTTGTCCTGGCAGATCTATGATTGGATATAATTAGACATTAGAAAGAGCTGTCTACCACTCCTAGGTTAAATCTTGAAACTCTATTGTCAGACCAATACAATACATTTATTTTTATGAAATGGACTGGAAAATTTTTGTCCCTAGTTCCGTGGCTCTTATTCTTTCTCTCACACAGAATTAGAATTAGAATCAGAATTAGAAACCTAGCTCTGTGGGTCTCATTCTTCTCTCTCAGAACTAGAATTTGTCTAAGAAATGTTGACATAATCATGAATAATTCCCACTGGAAGAACTACTGGCACTCATTATGGTTTTCTATTCTGAGACTACTTTCTTTTTCTTTTTAATGTTAAAAAACCTGTACTTCTTTTGTCCTGAGAAAGGCTAATCTGATTGGTGTATTCAAGAAAGGGTCACCAATAATTGCTCAGAGAAGCCCTATTTCTCATGTATGAGCATTACCTGAGAGATTTCTATGTTATGTAAACATGCCGCACAACATTGAGTCTTATTTGTGATTGGATATTGTCAAATGTTATGAAACCTCTTTCCTAATTTTTTGTTGAAATATTTTCCCAGAGGCTGCAGTTTCTTAGGTTCAGAGGCAATGAATTTTGACAGATTTGTGAATGCAAAGGACTCAGAGTCCCTTTCTGCTAAAGAGAGACTCGAAGGCATGAGGGGCTCAGGAATCAACCTGTGCAAAACAATGATGGGGAGTAGCAGAAACAGTAGCTCATGCTACAACATGTAAGAAACTCTCTGTAGCCAGAGCAACACAACTGCTTTCTGTTCATGCAGCTTTTCTTATTAGCAAACAGTGTATTCATTACAAATCAGTGCTAATTCTGATATATATTTGTTTTTCTCCTCAATGTGTACAGGAAAAACTATTAGCAGTTTGGGTAACAGCCAAAGGACAGACAAATATGAAAAATAATCAAATCATTCTAATTTCAATGAATACAGAATGCTTCTGTGATACAGAAAAGTTGGAGATAAATTTCCAGAAAGCTTCAGAATCACAGAATCCTAGCATGGCCTGTTAACCACGCTTCTTTTTGATGTGACCTGGGATAAAGTTGGCTTTCAGAGCTGCAAGTGTACATTGCCATCTCACGTTGATCTTCTCTTCAGCCAACACTCACAAGTCCTTCTCAGGGCTTCTCAAAATCCATTCTCCACCCTGAATATACTTGTAATTGGGATTTCCCCGACCCAGAAGTAGGACTCTGTACTTGGACTCCTTGAACTTTATGAGGTTTGCACAGGCCCATCTCTGAAGCCTATGTTGACCCCACAACAGAGCTCGTGTCATCAGGAAGTAGTGATAGGCTCAAAGGTAGGTGTCTGTAATTTAAATATCTAAAATTAAATAAGAGCAGTCTTAGATTACTATTACTGCTGAGAATGAGTAACAGTTTGTGATATCGATCTACTTGTCACCACAGCTGGGTGAAGCCAAACTCAGAAGCAGGGCTGAAAAAGCAGAAAGCATTACCAGCAACAGAATATTCCAAGACAGGCCATAAAGGAGGAGTTGTCTCTTTGGGAGATGTAAAGAATGACACCAGGTTATACCCATCAGCGCTGACCTACTGATACGTACCTTATAGTACTGAGTGCGTCACTGCAAAGCTGCTGCTACTCTTGGAATCAAACTGCTAGCACACAAAACAGCAAATCAAAACCAATGGATGAAAGAGATTGCTGTCCTTTATTTTTTTCTAAAACATCTCTGATGCTTCTTCCTTTATTTTGCATGTGCTTTCTTCAGATAAAACCGTGGATCAGCAATCCTCTTCACTGTGTCTGAAAATCTGTTGATTTAAAAACTTGGTATGGAAAGGATAATATCATAAGGGACTTCACTGTCAAAATTGCTAACTTCTCTAAAAATAACAAGATAATAAAAAATTCTTCAGGAGGCTGTACTGGCATCATGAAACTAAGTATTATATGCTATCCCACTTTCTGTACGTAGTTACTCAGGGAAAGGAGAACAGAGCAACATTCCGCTGACATATAGTAGCAGAAGAGCAAACAAAGAGATGTGTGATGATAGCACAAACCATGAAGTTAAACTAGCTCAACAGTTCTTTCTTAACAGCAAGTGGGACAGTCCAAAGCAGTTAGCATCATGTCATTCAAACCTTAATTATCCATATTTTCACTCTAAAAATGTCACCTGTTTTAGCTTCTTGTAGGAAATAATAGTTTTTTATAATACAACAAAGAGAAAATTTGATTCACCATGTGCCATAAGTAGTTTGAAACACCTTTCTAAGCTTAATAGAAATAATAGGAATGGAACAATTATAGTTTTCAGTAGTGCAAAAGAATTGTATCAGCCTATCCGGAGCTGATGAATTGCAAACATTCATTAAAATAATCAATGATGGATTTCAAATTAAATCCATCAGCCATGAAAATCATAAGTCATTCGCAACTGATTATATCATATATCAGGAGTCAGCAGAGGGAAAGAGAGGTCTTATACCACAGACGTGCTGCAAGTATCCCTCTTTCACTGGTATGAGACAGTCTTGCTGTCTTCTCTGTCCATTTCTTTCTTGCTTTATGATGCTGCACAGAAGTGCATCCGGAGGAGGCATGTTGGTGTTACCGACCATCCAGGCATCACTGTGGTCATGTCTACCAACCAACTGTCCACTGTTAGTTACCATGGCTATTAGGTTGTTATGAAATGTGACACAAAGACACTAACAAGACTTTTCTTCTAAACAAAGTTACATTCATGCAATGGCCTTTTCAGTCTCTTATAAATGCTTTGAGAAGGCACCTGATGTTTAATCCCCCAGAGAGCTAGAAGGAAGAACAACAATAAACTTTTCATGTCATCATCTGACATATTTGTTTAGATTGCCTCTACAGTTAATGAAGAGAAAGAAACACTCCTGTGGGATGATTCATGTGTTCTCTTTTGGTTCAGTTTATGTTCGGATGAGATGAATCTCACCCTAGAAATGCCTAGTTTATTCTGCTGATCATTTAGGGAATCCCGCTCTAGACTGCACTAGAGATAACTAAAGCTAATTGAACCCAATTTTTTAATGTTTTCTAAACCCCATTCAGGTGGTACTGTGTACTGTTAGGCACGTGCAGAGGCCAGTGTCTGTTCAGTATCAAAGATAATAAAACCATGTGTATATAAAATTTACATGTCACAAGTCCCAGACAGCTGACCATGAGTTTCCTGATTCTGGGTTCTGGGTTCTATTTTCTGATGGAATTCTATTTAATGAGTCAGTCACTGACTTTTCTTCCAGATCTGGAATGCCATAACTGTTCTGCCATACTCAAAATCCTAGGAGAAAATCTTTGAAGGATGGAAATGTTCTAATCTTCTCTGTGGAGTACAAATGTTAAAGTAATTTCAAATCAACTCACAACTGAAGGTAATGCAGCGCTGAATAAATGAACGAAACAGTACAGCACCTGATCGCTGAGCCTTCAGCTAACAAGAATAACAGGAGACTATGGTTTATCCCTGTCACAAGCCTCTGCAAAAGAGAAAAGGATCTGACACATACTTATTAGTTTTTTACAGTAAACCAGTGGAGAATTGGAAGTAAGGGCTCTAATCCAAGTGCCAAATGTAATCTTACATTACACTGTAACTCAAATCCCCATTCTATATCTATTGTACAAGACTGTCTGCTGGAAAACAGCTTGTGTAGCGAAGGAAAAGGCAGTGACAGGCTACTTAGACAATTTTTTTTAGCATAATCTCACTGTTTGTCTAGCATTACTTAATGCCCACAAAGAAACTATTTTAAACTTAACCTATCTGTTTCTGTTAATTTAATTGTAATGACAAAACTCAGGATTATTTCTAATGTATTTAGAAAAATATACTCTGACTGTCACTTATAAAGAAAAGGAGTGTGAAGCACATATCCTTGGATCTCTTTTCTTCACCTGAGAACAAGAATACTGACAAAGAGATAGTTTCTCCACAAAGCGAGGCAATTTTCAGATCTTGTGTTTCAATGAGCACTTCTTTTTTTGTCATGCTGGACAAGCTTGCTTGACCATGTTGAGAATTCTTCCCTGTTATTGTGTATTTTTCACAGCTCTTCAAAGGAATTCATTACTTTCTACTTTTTTTCTCACTTAGAGATGACTCTGGACAGCTAATTACAATATGTCACACTATGTCAACGATCCTTTGACTTCTAATTTAGAGTAGAATAAAAGATGACGTATATCACAAAGGCCCTGTAGATAACACAGTCAAGGCCTCCTTTAAGAATTTTCTATTTCAGCAGATTGTACTTCTCTGTCCTGAACTAATGGAACAAAAAAGGGTCATGAGGGGGAGGGCTGAAGTTTTCTGTTGGGGTTTGTTTTTGGTTTGGTTTTGTTTTGTTTTGTTTTTATTTTATTATAAATGGCAAAGTTCAATCCACAAATGGATAAGAGTTAAACTAGCTGGAGTTCTAGAAATGAGATATAATTCTTGTTTTTGATGAGTCATAATTTTCAAGGGAATAGAGTGTTAGTAGCTGAAATGGACTAGCTCTTGAACTTATCCCGTAGGCCATTTAATTTATGGCTTTCATCCCTTTTACAAATCTGAGGAAAAGTGATCTGACCTCTAAAAAGCACATTTTCAGAACATCCCCTAAGACAGCAGGAAGGAATGCAGATTAAGAATGCAGTTCCAGCACCTTGCTCTTAAAAATGCTTTTAAAGCCTGTCTTATTCATTCACTTTTTAAGAAAGATGAATGCACATGACAGGCTTTATCCTAGTTGGCCCAATAAGGCAAAAATAATGTTAAATCAATGCCAGAGTGATCAGGGATGAGACCAGGATGAAAGTTCTGATCAGCCCACAGTGGATTACTTTGTCTAAAATATTACGAAGAAATTCTTTAAAAAAATAATTGTTAGACAAATAGAAATATGTCCCTGAATCAGCTAAGGCATCTCACTACTACCATTAACTAAATTTTACTCACCAATGAAATGAAACCTGGAGAGAAAAAAACTAAGCATAAACTTAGTGGAGGACAGGACAACTGTGGAATTAAAACAGAATTAGGGTTCTTGAATACAAAACAGTACCTAGAGAATTCAGATACCCATGAGAAAGCCAATGAGGAGGGTGGAGGGAGGAGAGAGGAATAAACAATCTAATGAATATGTATAATGATAAGTGCCAAACTTTAAAGTCCTGGGAGTGTCTTAAATTTGCTACAAAATATTAGTGGAAATAGGACAAAGACCTTCAGCAAGTTCTTCAAACTTAAAGTCTCCTCTTGATTTCAACTGTCTTTCAACATCTTACAGTAGCTGGGCAGCCATGCCCAGAGGATATTTCATGTCCATTTGGAAAATAGCTAAGTAAAATTTTCAGAGAAAATGTGTATTTTCCATTAACTTTGTCACTGATGGCTCATGCCAAGCATTCCTTCTTCCTGCCTTGTTTGAGGAAGCCAGTACACAAGACACAGCTAGCTTTTTACATAGTATGTAAACTCAACTGAATGCATAGGGTCTCTGTGAGCATGAAAATATCTTCACATTTTTTAAATATTCCATGCACTTGTGAATAATTTGTCACCTCCTCCAGTGAAGAAGTCAATCACCAAAGAGAACAGAGTTGGTCTTCAGATCCCACATTCTGAAGCTGATGAAGCTACTGAAATGCATAAAGGCAAGGGAGTTACCAAGTTGATGATCTCCCTTTGAATCAGCAGAACCACTGTCCTCCTGTACTCAGAAACAGCATGTTAGCATATAAAAATATTTATATACTTGTATAAGTGCAGACACATATCCTCTGACTGACCTTTTTCTCCTTATTCTCTCCTCCTGAGTTCTTGAATTTCATGAATCATCGAAGAACAGAATTTTTCAGGTTGGGAAAGACTTCTAACATCATTGAGTCCGACCTTAAAACTAACAGTCATGTCTATCATAAAGCCATGTCCCCTAAATCTACATGTCTTTTAAATAAATACCTTCACTGATAGCAACACCACCACTTCCCTGGGTAGCCTGTTCCAGTGCTTGACAACCCATCTGGGTAACAAATTTTTCCTAATAAAATCTAAATCTCCCCTGGAGCAACTTGTGGCCATTTCCTCTTGTCCTGTGGCTGGGAGACGAGACCAACTCCTCCCTCATACACGTTTTCTTTTCCTTTTTAGAACACCTTGCATGTGTTCTTCTCTCACTAATAATCATAGTAGTCCAACTGCGACCAGCAATCTGTCCAAGATTAATTGGTAAAGCAAGGCCACATAGTTTGAAAAATTATAGACAGTGTTGTAGAACATCTCCTGGTACTGGAGGACTATAGTCTATTTTTTTTTTTTTAATAAGACCCTGGCACAATTTTAGACTCGGATCCTGCTATCACTCTCCCACATAAATCCTGAACATGGATTGACATTTAATGTGTCCTGAGCACTGCTCCCGGCAGACAGGCTGCATTCATTCTTCCTTCTGCAAACTAAGGCTGGTGGTGCCATTTCTTAGCAGCTGATCTCAGTGCCCAGGAAAGTTCCCAGTTATGTGTAACTTGTATTGATATGGTCAGTACATCCTGCAGTTGACGCATGTGCAGTGCTTGTTACTGTTACATCAATTTCAAGTGGTAGGACAATTAACCGATTATTCCAAATTTACTTCGGATATAATCAGAATATTGAAATGCTTTCCGTATACTTTGAAGAAAGATTTATATGGATTTTAAAGGGTGCCATTTCAAAACTGTGTTACTCATTAGCAGAGTCAAAAAGAAAACTTAGATTCAGTTGCCCACTGCAATCACCACCTATAGGCCTTATTTTTATATGTTATATCAACAGAATGAACGAGAACAATGAATAACCATATTCTTTGCACCATTTGCGTGAATAAGGGTTGTAGGAATTCTGACGCTGAAGGCCATTGTCAAGTATCAGAGATTCTCACAGTTTTTAGATTTGTCAGTACAGATACCTAAGGAATATTAAACACTCAACCCCTTCAACTGCAATTACCTTTATTAAATAAAATTCTTATCAGCTGCATTGTTATTGCAAAAGAAATTGCAAACACCAAGACATAGCAGTACCTGATTTCTGCAAAAGAGTATTAATGAAGAAGTTTTAACTTTATCAACTGCACAAATGAAAAGGCATTTTCCATTACTTATTGCACAAAGCTCAGTGGGGTAAAGAACAACAAATCTTAAGCCTCCAGTGTTAAGCTAATTCATTATTCTCACACTTCACAATACTTTTGAAATAACTTATATTTCAAATCAAGAAACATACATTTTAAAGGTGATTTACACAATAAAACTAACATCTGCCTGACTTTTTCAAGTCAACATGGTTTGTCCTTAAATATAAATTGGTACTCTTATGAAAGAAAATCATATTTTGGTAATGGTTGTACTGCTGTTGAAATGTATTAAATCTAAGTATTTTTACAAGGAAAATGTGAGCGTTTATTGTAAGGCCAATAACCAATGTTTAACCAAAATCATGTGGAGTGCAGTTAACAATTCAATTAATTTTTATAGAAGCAGGTATCAACAGGAAAAATAAATACACACATATGTGAGAAGATTTCAGCCTTACAGGTGAAAAAAATAACTAAGCCAAATATCTGAGCTCATCTTCATTTTACATTATTTCTGCCACACTAAAGAACTTCAAATATGTAACATTAAATTTGTGACTCCTGCTTTAGAGCATTTTTAAAGGCAAATTATAGCAATGAGTGTTTTAAACCAAAATATAAAATAAGACTTCTAAATCAAATTACCCTTCAGAAAGTTTTATGCCAGACTGTTGTCTTACCTATTATGAGGGCATGTGGCACCTGCATGACATGCTTGTAATATGGCAAAAGGGAATTTGTAAAATTACTTTTTCAATGTCTCTGAATATTTAACAAAATACCTTGACATTACTAGATGATGATGCAGCAAAATCCATATTCCATGCCACATCTGGAGTACAGGAGCATAAAATAGGTCTTACTAGTATGTGTATCATACTCCTTCCTGGAACTTTGTAGTTCTACTCCATGTTTTCGACATGCATTTTCTTCTTGAAAACAGTTTTTGCATTTGATATTTAAACATAGAAGCAGGACAAAGAATATGATGGCTCAGAAATTTGGAGTTCCACCAATCATAAATGATTATTCACTAGTAAGGGAAAAAATCTCATTGCTCTTCTTATAATCTTCTGAAACTTCCCAATAGGTATAGATCTTTAGCAAAGCAAAAGGGTATTGTAAAACATTACAACCCACAAAAATTTTCTATAGCTTTAACACTGACATGTATAAAGCTGCCTGGAGACAGGATCAATGATGGAGCCCAGGTTAATCTTCTGTGATGCCTCTGGTTCCACGGCCAGTTTGGAAAAGAGTAAATGTCCTCCAAAATTTCAGTCAAAAATGGTGTTGGTATTTATCCCACTACCACAGGAGAAAAGAAGATAAAATTTTCCCACAATTTGTTACATAATAAGTAATCTCTTGTCTCTCCAGAGAAGGAATTGGTAGCTGCAAAATCAGTGCGCTAAAAATAAATTGAAAATTATTTTAGCAGTGTAATACAGGTTATTCCTAAAAAAGATCCATTGCCAAAGGTGCTAACCTCAAGTGTCTTCCAAGCCTTGGAAATGGGCAACGTTTGTGCCTCAGGCATTGGACCCTAACCAATTGACAGCAGAGCATGAGTGGTTTTGAATAATACAGCATTCCTAAACCCAGGAAGAAAATGTAAGGAAAATAAAGCCAGAAAGAGATTTCATTCATTCTAGAAAGGATCACACTAAGTGGTACCAAAAAATGATGATTTAAGGTGTCTCATACAACTAAGCTTTTAGAATTTCTCATGATAGCAAATAACTGTAGAGAAAATCCTTATATTATCTGGAGAAGTGGACAAAATGTCATGACAAGTGTGTCCACAGTAACTTCTAACAGGGACAAAAATAAGCACTCAACAAAAGCGAAACCATGGGATCTGTGACTTCTCCTAAGACTATGCTAACCTTGATTTCTTAAGTCACTGCAAAGTAGTCATTATACATCCAGTTTTAGTAGCTCTTCTGGCTTGTTTTACAAAGGTTAATAATGCTTTCTGCATGGCGCTGCCTTTCTGATAGCACAGATTTAATGAATTACTATCTAAGAAAAGAAGCTACTTTAGGACTTTACCTAGAGGTACTATCGCTAAACCATGAAAGAACTCCAGTCTCTAAATATCCCTTTACATGTTTGATGCTAACTTACTTCCTTCATCTCCTGAGCCGTCTTTAGAAGAATGAGATTGAGTTTAATGTCCTGCGCCATACTGCTTAGCTGGTGACAAGCAAAATATCATTTATTCTGGCCCTAGATGTTGCTGTCAGGCTGGGGCAGATGGAACTTGATGGCCTTCAAGGTTTCTTCCAACCCAACCCATTTTATGATTCTATGAATGAAGAAGTAAGGAGTACAGTTATTCATGGCATCTCATTGTAAGATTACTTCCCCTTCACCACTGTCCATTCTGTTCTCTTTTCCTTTTTTCTTCATATGTTTTTTCCAGTTTCTTTTTCGTGTTTTCCATCCAAACTCTGTTTTATCAATAACATTAACTCACCCTATTGTTCAGTGTTTCTTTTTTCCCCACAGGATGATGAGTATTTATTATGATTCCCAGTAAGGCAGAAAAGAACCCATGATTTTGTCTCTGCTAGGTAGGATTTCTTCCCAAAGCTTCATATGCCAGAAAAACAAGTAGCTGTTTTCAGGGAAGAAGTGTTGGGCATTCAGATTTCATATTTGTTTCACATTCAGGAAGTAAGAGAGTAGAAAATATTACATGTATATCTTTATATATTTACACAATCACTTGTCCAAGGGATTCCTACACATTCATAAATAAACAGTGAGCGTTTAGCCACAATATGCTGTGCTGATTTAAAGGACATTTAAGTTACAGAGCTAAGACACAGCAGACTGGGAAAAGCAGTCAGAAATAAGAGCTTTCTTTTCAAAAATGGAACTTCCATTCAATAAAATTGTTGAGATTCTGAAATAAAGTCATAGCCAAAATGAGGACAAAATATTGAAATATCTTGGGAGTTAGTGGGTCAAACATATTTATTTTTAAAAATTTCATTTCAATTCTATCCTTAATTCTCTTTAGGTAAAGTCAAGTCTCTGTATTATGAAAAAAATATAAACTGACATCATTGTTTGACCAACAACTGACCTTTGAAGTGACTCCTTTTGTCCACAAGCCCTGCTGGAATTTCCAGCAATATTGCACTGTTTTATTACCAGCCCATAGCTGCTCACTTTTTTGGTGCTCTTCTCAGTTCTTCTGCTTCAGAAAATTCAATGCAAAAACACTCACCTCCACTAGAGGTTGCTAACTCAGAAGTGTTTATATTTTGGGATCTTTTCCCCAGTCATAATTCATAATGTTCTCAAGGTGGGATTTATTGATATATGATATAGCCAGAAAACAAAAATAAATCAAAACAGTCAGTTTGAGAAAAATAATTATTTGTGTCTTTGAAATATAATTCTTAATTTAATTTAAATTAAACATTTTGGCACCTTCATGAAATTTCTTCAGAAATCAGAATGTGTTCACATGAATTGTTGATTTTTTTCAATCAAGTAATTCAAGAAATGCACATTGGATCAAGGCCTCTGTATTCTACCTTGGGCAAAGACACCTGCAGGTTGCACTGAAGAATCATAGAATCATGTTGGAAGGAATTTTAAAGATCATCTATTTCCAACAGTCTGAGACACCCTCTACTAGACCAGGTTACTCAAAACCGCATCCAACCTGGCCTTGAACACAGGGATGGGACATCCACAGCTTCTCTGGAAAACCTGTTCCAGTGCCTCATCACCCTCACAGTAAAGAATTTCTTCCTAATTTCTAATCTAAACCCATCCCTTTTCAGTTTAAAGCCATTCCCTCTTGTCTTAGCACTATGTGACCTTGTCAAAAGTCCTTACCCTTCTCTCTTGTAGCCTCTTTAGGTACTGGAAGGCACTGCAAGGTCTCCTGGGAGCCTTCTCTCCTCCAGGTTGAACAACTCCAATTCTCTCAGGCTGTCTTCATGGAAGAAATGCTCCAACCCTGTGATCATCAATAATAAAAATCCTGGACATTTTTGGTGGATGAAATTGAAAAATTGGGAAGAGGATTTCTTCATTTCAAAAGTTAATTGCAAACATCATTATCTTGCACAGATAAAACACTATTAAACACATGCAAGGAAAAATATAATAGTTCTGTAAAAAAATTTGGTTGTAAGATGAAGTAGTTATTCCATTTCCCTAGATTACAATAGAACTCCTCCTCAGGTCTGGAGGTAGGCCTCCTTATGCACCTAGGAGTCCATAAAAGTCAAGAAAAGTTCCTTATCAAAGGATCTTGAAAATGAAAGCACAAAGAGGTGTGTCAAGCTGTAGGTCCCTGAGCTCTCCAGCTTCTGTGCTGCAGGGCACACTGCACAGCAACACTGGCCTGCAGCAAGGCATCATTCATGGCCTGAGGTCTCAGAAGAAGCCCCAGAGTTAAAGCTTGCAGTGGAAATGTGACTATTTTGGTGGTGAAAGGTAAAATAAAAGAGTTTTAGTAAGTATTCCAGATTTGGTAGACTGCCCAATCCTAATAAAAATTCCATATAAAGGAAAGACTGCTGACTAGCTCACCATACTCTGTCAATTAACCAGCTGAAGGTGAGAGTCAGTCACGACTCGGCTTACTTAGAGATAGATGGAAATGAGCAAGCAGCACAGCTGAAGACTTTTGTTAGACTTAGTGTACTAGTCAAAGATTAATAATTTAATTTTCTTCTGGCTTTATGTCTCCAAGGAGCTGATGAGCTTTGACACAACTCCTTTACCAGAATTGCAAAACTCCGAGCCCTAGGTTTAGTAAGAGTCAAGAGCTCCTTAAGTTCTCACTCACTTGATGTGTTTCTTACCCATAATGTATTTTTCAGCAGGAAGATATAAAGTTACAGTCATCTAATGCTATTAAGTCATTTACACGATTAAAAAGTAATTATGAACGAGTATTGTTGGATTAGATGAAAATACCCTGTATCGCTTGTCATGCATAATACACTGTATCCTTGTTACATACAGAGTTTTGAAAGGTGAAATAAAATGCAATCATTTATGTAATTAAATGTAGACAGGAACACAAAACCAGAGTAGAGGTGCCTATGGTTTGTGATAGGCAGTTTGTATGTCAGCAGACAGAATGAATTTAACTTGAGTTTAATTACCAACTTTTGGAAATTCTCAATTGCTTTTCATAGAAATTATTAGCACATCATATCCTACTAAATAGTATTTATTAATGTAATTTAAAAACCTACTGTATTAAATATAATTTAAGCATCTCTTGTAAAACTCAGCTATTAACACTGGGCACTAGGGAAAAAAAAAGAAAAAAGAAAGGTTTTTACATTAATTGCAGTGCTTTGATTAAGAGTATTTAGAATTAAGGCAGGTTTTCTTCAGTCTCCATGTACAGAAGACTTTGAATTTTAAACGTCTTACGATGATTAGACTCCTTGCCTGCTCTGAAACAGCTAAAGAGCCAAGATTGACAGCTCAAGCTGGGGCTTCCAGAGGAAACGTCTAGAGCTACAAAGTAGGAGGAAAGCACAAAGTATTTGTAACCATGCAACAAGCCAGTACTTTAGGGGAGAGGAACACAGAGGGACAATGGGGTAGAAAATCAATTTGGAAAATCACCTACTTGGAAGTGGAAGTTGATGTATCAAAAGTTACCTGAAAGGGAATTTTTTAAAAAGGAGGTAGTCAAAATTCTGCCTGGGAGTTCATGATTTATCACATTGCTCTTTTGGCTTGAAGAGCTCTCCAGGCTTCCATCAGGCAGCTCACACATGAGAGAGGCTGCTAATCTCAGAAGCATGTCCCTTTTCAGCTCTGGAATCTCACCTACATCCTCCCAGGTTGGCCCAAGGTCAGGTTTCTGGGATCTGCCAAGTTTTCAGCTGGGATGTGAATGGATTTCAGGGGCCTGTCAAAAAGCATGATGATTTCCTGATGCGATCTGCAGAGTGTTTCTACCCTGCAGTGTGACCACTGTTCTAACAGAACTCATTTTAAACAACATAGCCCACAGAAAATTCTGCAAGATATGTAGCTCTGGCAAGGACAGTGCTGTGCCTAAAATAGGAAGTACAGTGAAGCAGACTGATGAGATCCATCAGTTCTGTCAACTCTTCTTTCTTCACTAAGCCCTACAGGTGTTATTGGTACCAGCCCCTGCTCTCTTGTCACCCAGACTACTTCAACCAACAGATAAAGGCTGGTTTCATCCTATACTCAATGTCTACTGCTTGAGGAGCCACAGACTCTCAAGGCAAAAATGATCTCATTCTCAAAAGATCTATCATTAACACTTAAATTAAATAATGACTTATTCATTTATGTGAAATTTATTACATTGTATTTGAGATATAAGCACTAAATTTACTTAAGTAATGTTTTATTAATTTTAAATAATTACTTGAAAGAGTAACAAATTTGACTTGCTGCTTAAATAATTTAATTCCTTAGCTGAGTAATTGTTTTACTTTAAATTTCAAAAAGTTTAAGAAACTCACAGTTGTTTCATGCTGTGAAATAGCTTTTAACTTTTTTAAAAACCACCTATGGTTCAGAAATGTTTAAATGTTAAATGTTAAATCCTAAAGTCAGCTGTCATGAAGTCCTCAAAACAGACAGTGAGAACATATATATTAAAATACATATTACTCCATAAACCTCAAATTTTAATCATTTTTTCAAATATTAAATACTATTTTGTATAGTATCCTAATATTTAAGTTACAGTTTATTCTACTACAGATGGTAAAAAACTACCATGGAGATGTCAAGTTATATCCTTACCTTGGAAAAACTGAGAGTGGAACTCTTTGATTTATATTCCGTCCAACTCTTTATAGGTTGAACTCAATGATCTCAGAGGTCCTTTCCAACCTAATTGATTCTGTGATTCTGTGAAGTGAGAATATGTGAGAGCATCAACCCTAAGAACACCCAGGACTGACGATTGCCTACTGGCAAGATAAATTAAAAAAGCTAGAAACTTTATCCTCTTTCCATGGGAAATCTTGGTGCCTTGAATCTCATTTGGAGAAAGTGCCAGCCCCAGCCCACATTCAGCCACCCTCTCCATGCACACTGCCAAGCTCCCACTCAAAGACAGGGTCCTGAGAAACCTACAGTGAAAGGAAACAGGGGTGATCAATGTCATCCTCTTTCTTCTTGGGCCAAAATGAGGGAAATATATTTTTTCATCTTAGAAGACAGATTGAGAGGGATATAAATGTTAATGAGGGATACAATCATGGATGTCATGGAGTATGTGAATACAGAAGGAGTGAGGAGAGCTGCAGGGATCTCTGTGAGAAGCACGGTTTGGGCTGGTCCATGGCAGGCACAGCTGGTTCCAGCTGTGTCCAGCTGACCCACATCAGGGTCCCACAGCAAAAGGGCTGGAACCTTGTGTTAAATATATAGCGGTGAAAACTGTTAAAAACAGTGCTGCACAGAGAGAGAGTAAATCCTGTGCATAACAGGTGAGAGAGCTGGGGTTTTCTAGCCCAGGGAGGAGGCTCAGGAACTTGAAAGGAAGTTGTAGCATGGTGAGGATCGGTCTCTTTTCCCGGGCAATAAGTAACAGGACAAATAGACAAAGTCTTTTCCTATGCCAAGGGAGGTTTAGGTTAAACATTTGGAGGAATTTTTTCACAGAAAGTGTGATTAGACCTTGGAATAGGCTACTCAGGGTGGTGCTGGTGTCCCTGGAGATGTTTAAGAAAAGATTTAACATGGCAGATGGTGCTCTGGTCTAGTTGAGAGGGTGGTGTAGGATGCTATGGTCTAGTTGAGAGGGTGGTGTAGGATCATAGGTTGGACTGGGTGACCTCAAAGGTCTTTTCCAACCTAATTGATCCTGTGATTCTTGGAAATGAGAATATGCAAGAGCATCAGCCCTGCAGACACCCAGACTTGTGAAAAAGAAGAAGGAGAAGGTGTTCCAGACACCTGAGGAGAGATTCCTCTGCAGCCTGTGGAGTTCACATCACACCTATGAGCCCTTTCATCCTATTTTCTCCCCTGCATCACTGAAGAAGGGGAGTGAGAAGGCAACTGGGCAGGTGTCGGGCTGCTGGCCATGGTCAAGCCACCAAACTCTTCTGAAGATTTTGACAAATTCTGACAGGTAGAACTCATTTGCTTAAGTAAATTGTGCACTGAAAAGTTAAAAGAAAAAAATACAGCACTGAAGAGCAGGTTAAATAAAACCAAATAATATAAAGTTTGTATTGTAAAGGTAGTTCAAGATGGCAACCTCATGNTGCTCCCGTGGTTCACACCCCTGCCCTGCTGGACGTCCTGCCGAGACCGCTACGGAGCTGCGGACCCACCTCGTCCATCCCCTGCCTCAGAACTTCTGCGTTCCAGCTTGGAGTTCTTTCTTTCTTCCCCCTCGGAGTCCTGCCGGAGCACCCGGGATCGGCTGCCCAGGGGGTTTGTAAGGCAAAAGCCTTCCCCATCCTCTTCCCGTCTCTGCTACAGGGTCCCTGACTCTGTTTCTCTGTTGTTACTATTGCAGTTATTGTTGGTTTTTCTGTATCTTGTTGTACGCACTAGTAAAGGACGGTTATTCCTTCCCCATATCCTGCCTGAAAGCCGTTTAATTTCAAAATTATAATAATTCGGAGGGAGGGGTTTTCCAAGGGAGGCTCTAGCTTTCCCTAGCAGATACCTGTCTTTTCAACCTAAGACACATACTTTCCAGTCTTTTCTTTGAACTTGCAGGTGCAGCACCCCCTAAATGCAAAGAAGGACTTTAGTAAGGTCTAACTTACCAAGAAGGCACACATCATCTAAGGAGCTATGCCAGAGAAGAATGTGTTATATAATTTCCAAGACAAAGAAATTAATCCCAATGTTATATAAAATACGAAAACTAGATGGGTTCTGTATTCCAGATGTTACAGCACCTGAGCAGAAGAAAACCTTTTCATTCTGCTGTATGATAGGAAGTCAAAGGATTAATGCTAATACCATAACAGCAGATATGCATGAAAAATGTGTGCATTATCACTCTGCCCATTCCCTTCAATAAACTCCTAAAACTACAGTCAGGAAAGCATGAGCTTGAAAAGAATGAATGGCTGTGTTTCTGGCTGATAGCATAGTATTCAGGTAGTGAGACAATGATAAATTCCAGCACATGCTGCTGAGAAAGAATTATACATGTTGAAGCCAATTAGGGTTAGAGTTCCAGCATTTTCTATCAACCTTCAGATCTTGTGTATGCCAATTTTAATTGTGGCTGTCTTTTTCCAGGAGTTCAAAATCAAATGAATATGTGATATCACTTAACCCTCATCCCCTCAATAAATGTGACTCATCATGATTCCAAAATCAAACAGCGTGTTGAACTTTAAGTCAATTGCTAAGCTCCAATTGCCTTTTCCGTATACATTGTCTAGTTCAGTTTGGTGAAGTATATAAAATTTAAAGAGCTCTAGGAAAAAAAAATTAAGGAGCACTGAAGAGAAGTGTGTTTTATGTCAAAGTCATTGCTATGAACACCTGTGAAACTGTTGAGTTTAATTGGGCTACATCTGCTCCTGATTTTGCAAGTTCTGACTGATTATCTGTCCTATCTTCCTTTTTCCCTTCTTTATGTCTTTTGGGGTGCAGTTACCTAAGATGATACACCTGAGAAATGAGCAATCTAAAAATCTGTAAGCTGTGTGGGATTTGGTAGTTCTCAAAGACAGACATTCAAAAGGCAGATAGTTTTACAGGCTTAGTTGGCATGGCTTCAAAAAGACTAACTTTGGCAATGATCTGGCTTATACTGACCTCACAGAGACCAATAGATATGGAGAATCAACAGCAGAACTAGAAGGAGAAATTACACTTTCCAGGTGGAATGTTTCTTCTGCATAATGTAAAAACAAGATTGTAACTGGTTTCTTCAGAGGAGTTCCATGCACCATCACAGGAGACAGTACAAGGCCATATTATGTCCTGAAATGCACTTTATATCTACTAATTTTATGCAGCATGGGTTGTACTGATTCATTGTGGCAAAAATCCGACTGAGTTCCTGGATTAGGCACTTAGTGCATCTTTATGAGTCAGAGCAGCAATAAATCACTATTATCTCAATGGATTTAGAAGCAGAGAAAAAGAGGAGAGAGAATATCACAAGGTGGAATGTAAGCAAGACTGTGGTAAGTATAAGACTTCAGTTCAACATCACTACTCTGCTACTGCAGAATGTTAAATTAAATGTACTTCAGTTTGAATGAAAAGTTTTCTGAATTCATGGTTTTGCTTCGGCTAATCTCAGAACTGCCCCTTTCAATCCTGTTAAAAATGCTTCATTCCTAATAGAGGACAAACCCAATCTCCATTCCCATAATACACAAATAATTGGAGAAACAGCTCATGAAATGTTGCAAATGTTATTTAGAGAGCAAAATCAAGTTGTACCTACATTTTCTTTTATAGTCTAGTAGATAGAACACTGTAGTAGGTGGAAAATTCAGGTTCATTATCCTGCTCAGCATTAGACAATTCAAACTGGATGTAACCAGGATCTATACAAAGTGTCCTGATCAACAGGAGGAGAGATATACCAGATGTTTTATCTCACATTCTTATTGAAGCCATGTTTCAGACAGACACATCAGAATTAGGTTATTAATTTAAACTGCAACAATTAATGGTCTCCTCAGAGCAAGAACAGAAGAATCTGTGGAACTCAGGAAAAACTAAAGAAAAAAAGAAAACCACCTAAAAAAACACTAAATTAAAAAAAAACTAAAAAAA
>VXBQ01006195.1:365412-438512 GCA_013400175.1 Phainopepla nitens | reverse complement strand
AAAAAAAAAAAAAAAAAAAAAAAAAAAAGGAGAGGTTCATATTTATAATGAAGTATGTTAGAAACTCTACCACTGCCATTGAGGAGAGTTTGACCACTGATATTTGATGGAGCACTGAATGTTCTAAAAAAATAATTTTAATTATCATATCTATTTATTTGAGGAACAATGATTGCAAGCCCTCAGGAAGGTAGAAAAATGCAGACTTTATAAAAGATTTAAGAAGGAAATAAGGAAATGTAGGAAATAAGTGGCAAAAAAATTTTGTTCCTTTAAATGTGGGAAATAAGTCGCAAAAAAATTACCTTTCCTTTAAATGACAGCAGACCCGCAGCACAGAGAGAGTTCAATTTTCTCCTGTCAGGAGTTTGAGATTTAGGTAAAAATTAGTGCTGAAATATAAAAATATTTTCTTTTTTCTTTTTTCTTTTTTTTTTTTTTTGCAGTACATGAATGGTTTAAGTTTATCTAGAATACAGGAAAGCAAAAGCAGTATATTCTTTCCCTGGAACCATTATTAAAAATATTGTTGTCCTTCAGAAGATTTCTGATCTGTCAACAAGAGCTATCCATCTGCTTAAATAATCTCTATAGGTGCCTCTTCTTTATTTTTGAGAAAAATTTAATCTAAATTTGATCTTTAAAAACCCTGGGTGACTGCATGTGATTCCATAGCTGTTAAGATGAGCAACAAAACTTTGAGAACAAATTTCCAGAGCAGGCAGGATAGAGGTAGAAACCTGCAATGAATCTGAGGAAGAAAAAAGATTCTTTCACTTCATAATAACTCTTTTGTTTTAATAATTTAAAAATACTATTAAGAGCATTCTGTAGTTTGTTAGTTCTAATTTCATTAATAGGATTAAAATATGGGGAAAAACTTTCATAGTACAGTCAATAAGACAATGGACTGAAATGATTTTTATGAAATTCAAGCATGTAAAAATACCCATGATGTGACAGGGATTTTTTTAATTTGGAAGTTATTGACCCATCTCTTCAAAAAATTCAGATGGCTATATTATATCCTACAGACCCTTTTCTGCTTTTATAATTTCTTCATGAAATTGAATCAAACTCCTCTTTCAATTTTTTTTTCTTGCTACAAACCTCAAAAGCTAGCCTGCTGGAGTTCAGAACATTCACTTGAAAAACTATGTGTTTAAAACTGCATGGACCCTATAATGACTAGATATGGGTAATACAGTATCTCCTGTTTCTATCTATGGACAATGACATAAAAAATGTTTATCCCTCTTTTCTTCATTGTATGCTTTATATTAACATATTTTTCAGAACAAAAGATTTTCCACAATGCAGCGAAAAGTAATCACAACTTCCCATAACTAGAAATTTCTCAAGTTAAATGTGATCTGTTCTCAAATTTTAAAATAAAATTTTACATTTTCCCATCAAGAAAATAAAGATATTCCATTTAAGAAAATATTCATATTTAGGGGAGATAAATTTTTAAAAGTCAGGAAAATTACCTTTTACTTGAGTCATGTGCAAGGAAGATGCTGAAAACACTAATTAGTCATTAATCCAGCTCAATTTGCTGTCTTAATGCCTCAGAGACAAAAGGCTGTTAAATGTTGTTATTATTTGTGTAATAATAGAGATAGATACAAGTTTCCATCTCAGGCTCCCCTTGTGCTAGAAATTGCAGGCTATATAATAATTTAAAAAAAGAAAAAAAATCCCACCCCAAATAATCTTATAAAATTAGATTTCAATAAATTACATAAATAAAGCAATGAAGGGGACAGTACTCAGAGCAAAGCTGTGTTTTAGACCATTTTTCCTGAAAAGTGTTGTTCATGTAAACATTGAACCAACTAATCTCCAGCAGACCAGTGGATAGGTTAGTTAGTCAAAGGTCCTATGGCTTTCTTTTGTTCATACATTTTCAGTATTCCAGCAAGCAGAATCCTAAGCAAACATAAGCAACATGCTGACTAATTGCAATGTTTCATAATAAATGACTGGATCCACTAAAATTCAAAAGCTCATGTAAAGAAAGTACTCCCAGCTGAATTGTGTAGATGAAAGAAAAGTCAGTTTTATTTATTTAGTATTCTGTTATTTAGTTGTGTACCTTCTTGCAGCCTAGGTTATCATCATACAAGTCATACCTTCTGGGGATATATTTTTAGAGCTGCTAGTAAAAGAATAACCCTTCTGCTTGAAAAGTTTCCAACAAATAAGGAATCCTGACAAATTTGACAATCTGCAGGAGACAAAGCTGTGTGGTGGAAAAAAATACCAAACTGAAAGAAAAATAAAAATAGAAAATGTGAGGGAAAGTTTGTACAATTTTCTTACAGCTCTGCATAGTAAAGCTTTTGATGAAATAAAAATTTTATTCTTTACAACAAAAATACTAATTCTGTGGTATTATGAACCTAAATAAGTGACATCTAACTAGCAAATAGACTGTTAAATAAAAAGAATTTAGAAAGGAATAACATTGGAGATTGGAATGTGCCTTTGACTGATTCAATATTATATATGCCACCTTCTAAAACTATTTTAGCCAAGTGAGAAAGTATAATCTACTAGAACTGTTTGGAGATTTTCTGGGTACAAGAAGGTGGAGTAAAATGTGCTGCCACCCTCCCAGTTAATAGATTTTTCTTAAAGCTTTTCTTAAGTACACCTTTCCCTGACTAGCTTTTTCAAAATAAGCCTGAGCCACCTTCAAAGCATCTTGAAATCAGTCTTGCTCACTCTCCCAAATTTACATGCTAAGGAGAGTTAAACATTCTCTGTACAAGATGTGTTTCATTGCATTGCATTTTGAAGCATAAACCAAGCCGTCAAAAGGAACCAAAAGATTATATCCTGCCCAGCCTACCCATATGAATTATAATCCTGAAGCACTAATATTCATTCAAATTGTCACCTTCACCCACCAGCAATTAAATATGTACATTCAATTTTTCCATTTTAACTTTTTTTTTTAACTTTTCCTCTGGAAGTTATTCATCCGTCTCTCCCAAAGTAGGATTTTAGGGAAAGAAGAGGCAGGAGAACACATTACCTCCATCAGGTTTTCTCTGTTCCTTTTTTCCTTTTGAAGGAAAGTCAATTAATCTCTCCCTTCCATTTTCAAAAGTTACATCTCAAAAGCAAAGGAAGAAAGGAAAAATCTTGACTACTCTTCCCATCAAGGTGTGGAAGCAACCAAGAAGTACTGTCCTTACCTAAAAATAGTGAGTCCTGACAATAAACTGCTCTTTGCAACTTTAGAATGACTTCTGTATGGAGAATTTCCTCTATCAATACAAGAAACGCCCTTCAAAATGTCACCATAAAAACTTTCTGCCAAGTGAGGAATCAGATTTTAGAAGTCCCAGGTACAACGTTACACAGACAGTATAGCTAATCTTTGATTAACTAGACTCACTTCTCAGTCCTTTCTCTGGAGATCTTTGAGCAAGACTTCCTCAGATGCTTTCTGCAATCATCATCTCCTCCTTTCATCATTCTTGCTAACTTCTGGTTGGTACCCCCTCACTTTCTTGTCACTTGAAAAACTTCGCCATATCTTCTGAGGTCTCCACCCTTGGCTCTCCAGCACTGAGTAACCAGCACATAAGACTCTTGTCTTAGCTTTCACTCCTTTTCTTCTGATTAAGCTGTGAAGGTTTCTGCTGCTCTCCTACACCGAACGCTTTTCCTATCCCTAAGCTCCTAGCACATATCATGGGAAGAGTGCTGTTTGCCCAGCTTTTACCATCTTTATCTCAGCATTGTCTAAAGACAAGCACATCTGCTCATATTTTCAGTTCTGCCCTGAAATCTTGCTGTATCCTCTATCTTAGCAGGGATTTCACTCCAGACCCCACTGGGTTCCTTGGACAAAAGTTTATTCAGTGCAGTGAAGGTTTTTCACTGCAGAAAGGGTAAATTAACAGAACTGTTGGTGAGAAAAGAAATTACAACCTTAGTAAAATGGCCTGGGTTTTAGTGTGGATCTGTATTGGGTTTTAGAAAAGAAAGGAATTTGATTATCGTATCTTAATAGAAAAGCCAATTAGTTTAATGATGAATAATAGTTACAGCAAGGTATTCTGGTAAAAAGAACAAGTTAGAGCAGAAGATAATGGTTGTCATAAAAGGAAATAGTTAAAGAGGAATTTTATTTTCAATACATAAAAAAAAATAAATCTGGTAAAGCATATTTTGCATATATCTAATTCTGTTTGGTAGCATTTACCACTAAGTCATGAATAATCAGATTATACATGAAAAAAAAACCAGTTTGACACAAAGCATTAAAACATTACTGCATGTCATCTATAAGATTATTACTGCTTCTTTTTATTCACAGCGTCTATGCCACTGTAGTATTTAACTGTGTCACAATTGTGCCACATTTATCCTCAGAAACTATTTTCTCTATATTGAACAGAGGCTCAAGGATTAAATTAGAGGTGTAAATTGGCAAATCTTATATGAGCCCAACAAGTGTGGAAATTAAGGCAGGCAAAATTATTTGCAGTTTTAACCAATTTTTTCCAATAATTTACACAAATCTATCATGACAAAATTGTGGTCTAATATAACTTACAAATAGTTTTTGTCACTCTACTTTTGTAGAGTTTTGTTAAATCGCTTTGGAATAGAAAAGAGATGAGCCTGACAGTCACTGTGTGTTGGATAAGTCCCCTCTTTGCTGTGTCACCACAGGAAAAGTGTAATCGGTAGGGAAAAACCCAGGAATCCACACTGTTGTTTCTCCCTTCTTAATCTGGATCATTTTTGCCTTAGCTTCCCCAAAAAGGGGACCAAAAATAAATCTATAAGTTCAGAAGGGACATTTTGCAAGGTCTGAAATAATATTCTGAAGATAAGCCCTGAAGTAGGTTCTTCTTACTGTGATACTTGAATGACAGGAAAAATCCTTCTTCAATTCTGCTGAAACATTTATCCTTCTTTTCAGTCCCATACGCAATCAAGTTTGCCTCTTTTGATTTTAAACTCCTCAGGATGGGAATTTTACCTTCTTGTACACTAGTAAATCCATTGCACAATGGAGTGGAAATATTCATGGGATTCCTGGGGACTACTGTTCTAAAAACAAATCAGGGAAATTTCATAATAATTTTCAAAACATGAAAACCTACCACGTGTTCTGGCTTGCTGTATTCCTGCTCTGAATTGTGGCTAGGACCACTATCTTAAAACTACAACAGTAGGAGTAGTAATAATGAAAGAATTTCAAGCTTATATTTATTTACAAAAATACCATAAGCACAAAATAAATATTCATACCAAATATGCATATGAAATACAGTAGATATTTTGAGAGAGGGAAATAGAATGGAGGACTGGAGCTCAGTTGTGACAGTTGCTTTTACTGTTCATGATTTTAGATGAGGATAGATTAAGAGGCATCTCATATAAAATTAAAGAAAAATGCTAATAGAAACAATCAGCCAAATATCTCCACAACAGGTAAATATTATTTATAGTGCCAAATATTATTTATAGACTAATTATTTTTATCTGATCTGGCACACTAGCTAATAGTGACTAAAAATAATTATAGGCAGAGATATTTGCAGATAGACAGTGACCTCATTAATTGCTGTGATGGAGATGCTGGTAGCTCCCTGCAGTGAGTCATTATAGAACTGCATCAAATAACAAACAATGACAGCTAGCTCATAGTGAGTGAAGTCTGACAGATGGTCAATAAATTCAAAACTGACACATTTTTGTATACTAAAAGGTAGGTTTGAAGTGTTATGGAGTTCTAACAGTGCTTCTCCTGAGCACCAAAGCTGGGTTGTAAAAGTTAATACCCAGTACAAGCCCCTGAAATATAAAGGAAAGAAGAAAAACCCAAATCCTCTAGCGAGTAATCAAACTGCAGTAGGCTCAAGTTTCTAAATACCAGTGACACTTCCTCGTTCACTACCACTAGGAATGCTGCATCATTTCCAGTCTGCCGCTGCACCATGCTGTGCACCACCACAATGCATTTTATGCTAATGTGATGAGATGTCACACAGTTTGATATGAGGTGGAACAACACAGTGGTGAAAACTTATGGACCAACGTAATTACTTTCAGATAAGAATTATTAACTCAGCTGGCAGAACTCAGATGTAAATGTGCATGATCTGAGGATAAATAAATAGATTAGATAGATTTACTAAGAACAATTTTCAGGAATGGATATTCTGTTGTGTCTGACTCTGCAAATAGTTCTGTTTAAAGTGCTTCTCCCTACACAATAGTACACGCATATTCATCTCCTTTTTGCCCTTTTCAAGACTGCCTTCTTTTATTAATATTTACTTGTTTTCTGAGTTTTGCCCTTTATAGTTAATTAAAACAAACATTTTTGGGGGTGTTGGTTATTTTTTAAATACTGAATTGCCTAACACTCTTTTAATGAAATAACTGTCTTTGGTAGTAGCATTATTGAAGGAGTAATCACAAAACTGGTAATTAAAAATAGATGCCTAGATCCTCAGCAAGAATAAAGCGCCTTTCAACTTTGGAGAAGAGCCAGTTTCCTTTTCTGCAGCACTGTCCCTGGAGTCCTTGTGACCCGTTTATTGAGGGAGCTACGCCAGACCGGGGACATATAGCAAAAGAAAACTTGCAAATCATGTTTGCAAAATATCAACACTTTGACACTTGATTTTGCTTGTAGTTGCTGTGCTTGTTCTTGGAAGCACTGAAGAGGGTAAGATTTTATTCAAAATTCAAAACCCAAAAATGTAGACAAGATTTGTGCAGGCACAAATCTGCAAGTGAGTATATGAAAATAGGTACTGTGCTTTCAAAAACTGAGGAAAGGGAAAGGGAAAGGAAGGGGAAAGGAAAGGGAAAGGCTCCTATCTAAGAAAAGGAGGACAACGTAAACAATGAGCAGCAGTAGTAGAAGACACAAGTCGTGGATTGAAGTGATTCTACCACAAGATTTCAAGAGGGCCCAATATCCTGGAAGGCCCTAAGGACCAAGGATGCATCTGGCCCATTGCCTGAAAACAACAAAGTATGGGCAGAATCGGTGACTTTGTTATATTTAACTTGGAATACTTAATAGTGCAGTGAGATGTTCTCTAAAAGCCTAAAGAAGAGACCTAGCCCTAGCATATTTAATAAGAAGCAAAGGAGACTCTACACATTTATGCTACTAATACAGATTAACTGGTGACAGCACAGCACTAAGAGCAGAATATTCAATCCATGTCCTGCTTCGGCTGCTACACAAAAGTCATTTACTGTTCATAAGAGGGAGAAATGACGCAGCAACTTCCTAAAGAGTATGATTTTTCAGTTCAGCTACAGAATAAAGCAGGTGAAAAAAACACACTTCTAGTCCAGCTTTCATTTTAGAAATACTCTTGCTGTGAATTTGAATATGACAAAAGAAAATAGAATGAATTATTATACAACCACTGATAAATCTGTTCATGAATCTCATCAGGTATTTTCTAAATATGTGATCCATAAAAAAGGATGTCCTGTGTTGAGCTAAGGGAAGTTACCAAAGTATTTCAAATATCCTAAAGCGTCCTATGTCTTTATATCATCTTTATCTGTCATGTTCAAAGAACAATCTGCTGTAACCAGCCTCAATAATAGGAATCAAAACTGTGGGGTTCTGTTTTCAGGCACATTAGTTCAGAAAGCTTGTTGCATTCCAACAAGGACCAAAAGCATTGTTATCTGACATAGGTAGCCATCCATGCAACTGAGGGAGAAAACTACTAATAACTTGTAGTGAACAGGTTAGATTGATAAGCAGTAATTTGTCCAAGAAAATTATTCCTTCATGAGCATAACTAATCAGTGAAAACTATGACTCAAACGAGGGTAATCCAAAATCAGATAAAAGCATAAATTCACTGAAACCATATTTATAAGTAGTGAACCAAAACCAGAACCATGTCTCCTGACAACCACTTATCACCTATTGTCACTAGCCACTGCTGATGTTTGTAACTGTTGCTACAAAAAGGAAAAATCTTTCAAATGCATCTAATTTTGAAAACTGCTTCCTCCATTGCATTGTATATTTTCTGTCTTTTTCCATATGTTGCATTTGTGAAAGGATTCAAGAATTATTTGATTTTAAAGGAAGCAATATTTCAAAGCTAGACTAGATCAATGAACAGAGAAAAAATTTTGTTGCATATCTTTTTTTTAGCTCATTAATGTTAGGCTTTTAGGCAGCTTCTTAAAAGAGTTATTAAAAAACACAGCCAAACTAATACAAAAAATGTCGTTTCCCCCTTCTTATTGCCTCTTGTAAGCTCAGTAATACTTTTATAGGCTGTATTGCAAAACAACTATAAATGATAGAGTGCTTAAGGATTTCTTCAGGAAGATTGTTATGAAAATGAGTTGACCTCATCCCCTTTTGTCAATAAAATACAATATTACCAAAAGACAACTTTTGCAATTATATGTGAATTGGTTTTCAAGCTTCACAGAAAGGTCGATTCAAACAGTGACAAACATCACCTTGGTAGGCACCACTGCCTACCTCCAATTTGGGAAAGCTTTTATTAGCTCACATTCATGCTGAGGGTCAGCTTTTCAGTGTTATTTTCTGAGAGACTGAGGCATGAAAGCTCTTGAAATCTCCATTTACTTAATGAAAATAATATTACTGAATGAATGATAATCAAGTGATGTTTTCATTATGCCAAGTAATTTTCCGCCAGTATTTCAATTCCCCTTAGCAACATGTATCTGTGAGGGTTGTAACCTATAGGCTCTTTACAGCAACCATTTCTCACTCCTGCAAAGGAAATCTTGACCACAGGAGGGTTAGCCATTCAAACATACCAAAGTAGCTGTCTAGAGCTCTCTTTGCTGCTCCACTCCTAAAAAGAAATTTCTTTGTTATTTCTTTATTGCTACTTATTTTTTCAGAGTGTATGTCTTTTGAAACAGTCATGTTAATTGATAGAGAGCAGCAATACAGAAGTAGGGTCTTGTAAAGTGAGATCCACTGTCAGGGAAACACAGGAGTGGGGCTGTGCTCTGCCACAGATGGAGGGCCGGGAGCTGAGACCTGCAGCAAGGATGGCAGGGTAGGGACCTGGCTGGCAAAGCACACAGACCCTGAATGAGGTGAGCAGAGCAAGTCCCATGACAGAAAGCCAGTTTAGCCAGCATCTAGGAGCCCAGGCAAGTCCATGGTGATGGGATGAATTCAGGATGAGGGCAGGAGTTCAAGTCATCAGGTCAGGGCCAGGATCAGTGATGTCTTTGTCAGGCACAAAAACTCATGCAAAGACTGAGGTTTAGCGCCTCTCCTGTGCAAAGAGAAGCCAGGACTCAGCTCTTTTCCCAAGTCTGACTCAAGGTCAGAGCTGCACCACATCACGACTGTCTAGAAGTCTTCCTTTTAAATATCTTTTGGAAAAAATACCCATTATCTCTAACACTTCCATGTAATGGTTTAGGACCAAATGAAGATTATAAGGGATCCTAAGGATGGAAACAGCTGTTTGTGTCAAAGTAAATTTCAAGAGGATGCACAGAGCTAGAGAAAATAAAAGCAAAGCAGAGGATTTGTGAGTAATGTCCATGACAGCTTATTGCTGAAAAAAAAGTCACTGTAGAAAAACAAGACTTTTCACAGTTTTTCATTGATTCTACTAAAAAAGAAGTTGTGCATTTCTTCTCGTGAAAACCTTTCTGAAACTAAAGGCTTGATTTTATGAATAGGACTTAATAAATAAGTACATTTGGTTGTAATCACAAGAATTTTATAACAACTTGTAATTGTGGGGATGTTTTGTTTGAACAGAGAGGTATCCAGGAAGAAATTAGAAATCTTTAATAAATTTAAGTTGTATTTGGCTAATACTTTTACTCTTGAAAACGTAAGAAAACCTTTATGCAGAGAAAAATCATTGCATTCCATCGCATTTTTTCTTATTTTTTTCTTATAATTATTCATCTAGAAATGTTGCTAAGTAAATCTTTTTAAATAAAAAGACAATTCCAAGAAAAATAAAATTGACTTAAGCCAACAGTAATTTCCTGTTAGAGTGACTTTTTTTTCAGATTTTTAATGCTACAAAGAACAGAGAAGATTGTCTCATGCTTTTGTCTGGACTCTAATGCTCAGCTAAAAATCGGTTATTCAAAGATCTAGTTAACACATAAAGATATTTCATGAACACAATTAAATAAATTTCAACATCTATAAAATCTTAACATCTTTCTGTTTCACAAAATGATTTGCAGTTCTAGTCTTAAGAAACAAAAGCTTATGAAGTGCTAGGTGTAATAGCAGACTAAGATTCCCTTGTGAATTCAAGACCTAATACAAGCTTTCTGATTTCTCTAGTATGTTTCAGTTCTGGAAACACTTTGTGAATTATGTTAGAGCTAATCCACTGTGGGATAACAGTATATAATAGGATATGAAGAGATGCAATTATGATTTTCTGTGTACAATTCAATAATTTCAAAATGCAAGCGATTCTTTTTATGACAGACATCCCTTACTCTCACAGATTTAATGTTTATTATGAGCACAGATATTTGCCATAACAGAGGTTATGTCACCATCACTAATTGCACTATACTTTATCCATCTACTTTATCTGTCAAAGAATTAATGTAAACTCATTTTACAAAAAATCAGGTTAGCCTATAAAGAAACCTTCAACTTTGTAGTGAATAAGCAAGATATAAGTATATATCATACATATACTTACATCTTATATCTTACTTATACTAATCTTAAAGTATATAAGATAAGCAAGGTTATTAGAGCTTGCTTAGATATTGTTATGAAGCAGATATAATATGAACACATTGACATACTGGGACTGTTTGGCAGGGCTGATAAAAATTGTTAGATCACCTCAGGATTGGATCACACTTATTTAGATAAAGATACAGCAATTCAGTTATGTCAAAAAAGATTCAGTGAAGTCTATGAAATTATCAGAAAAACTGTGGCGCTGCTCATTGTGTATTTTAGGTCAGGAGATTAAGAATCATAGCAAGCACAAACATCATTTGGAGTGCTGGTCCAAGCTTAGCAGGTTTTCCTGTTTCAGTCCACTCAATATTGTGAGGCTTGTGTTCAAAAAATTAAATATGCTACTTCTTCCAGAAACACCAGCCACAGGTCTGGGAGTCATAGGGTTAGAGTAACTAACATGACTGACACTCTTAATGGGACACCTCAAATGAACTTTTTAAGGATTTGGATTAATTAGTTAATGGATTAATTAGCTAATATTATACTGCAGGGAAGTATAATTAGCAGAAGCACGGGGGATGTGTTTTAGGGGTATATAATACTTAATAATAAAGGTAAACTAGAGAAGTCCTTCTGTAACTGTAGAAAATAATAGCTGGCAGGAAAGGCAACTCGATGAAAAGGCAGTATCACCAAACACATTGCACCGTGAGTTGCACCAGCCCTGTCAGCAAGTGCTCAATGCTGGGAACCAGCCAGGCCGTTCTGGCCGATCCCGACACATCCGAGTGCAGTGTAATTTGGGAACCACCATATGGCAATAAACGCAGCTACACAGATACAGAGCAGCCCCTTCATCACAATGTTACTAGGCACCAAGAACACTATGTGACAAAAAGAGAGCAGACTGTCTGGGGCTTCCTCGCTGCTGCCTACATACATGAAATATGTTAGCATAATGTTTTCCTTTGCAACCTCGGAGAGATAAGTATCCTGTCTGAAATTGAATAAACAAATATTTCATTACTGTAGTTGATTTTAACACACAAATCCTTCCACTTGTATGGTTAGAGAACTGATAGGAGTCTGAAGAATATTGCTGAAATGCTTACAACCTACACAAAAGCTCAGAGCTTCTTGTGTGTTAAATTGGTCACATTTCCTTCCACAGAAGAAATTGCTTACACTGATCTCACTTGCAATTGTATTTGAGAACAGTGAAGAATTTAGGTTGACACATTTAAAACAGAGATATTTAAAGCTTGATAGAACCTGATGCATGTGCTATTATTTTTTCTTTTACCTTTTTTATTCTTTTTCTTTTCTGCCATGCACATCAGTCAGGAAGCTTCAGCGTGCACCAAATAGCATAAACCGGCCTCTATTTTCTCTTGGTTTTTAGTATTAAGTCTAAAGTGTAGCTACCTGCTGAGACAATAAACATGACTTCCCATGACTTTTCAGTAAATGGAGCTCACTTCTGAGGCCCTGGGGCATAGTCAATCTAAAATATAGATATGAGGGCTGGAATTAGAAATTTCATGATCAGCGAAGTGTACTTAGAGCAGCTACATTTTGAAGGGGCATTCTTTCATCTATTAATTATATTCCACTTCCCACTCTCACCAATACTAGCGACTCATCATTTTACATATTTAATGGAACATGACTAAAAATACATCAGAAAATTAATCAGTATTCATACTGTACCGAAAAATTGTCAGACTTTCCATTTATTTCTTTCAGGCAGGCTGCTAAGTCTTCGAAAATCTAGAAACAAAAGGAAAGAACTTACAAAAAAATTATTATGACAAGATAGCTGCAGGATATAACAGAAAATCAGTGTTCACTGCATAGTATAGTTCAATATAGAAAGTAATTTCCCAATCTTTTTCTGTATCTTTGGCTGCCTACTTCCTTGCATGTCACCACACAGATTTTGCAAAGTAGATAGTATAGTGACACTACCAGCCTCCCTCATCTTTAAAGTTGAAAAGATATAGAAATAGAGATGGAGAAGTATGCTGATTTGTTTTAGCACTACTTTATTTTTGCTGATCCGTCAAAATAAAGGATACAAAAAAGTATCCTTCTACTCAAGCAAAAAGAGTATGCTATAAGGAAAACTTTTTATTTTACTGCAGTTTTCATGCTGGGTATATCAAAATTTAAGCATTTATTTTAAAATATATGTCCAACTCCTGTATCTGTGACAGGACATTCTTTTAAAATATTGAATTTTAAAATGTGAATGCTAATCAGCAGGACAAAACAAACAGAGATGTTTTAAAAAATAAATTTGCTTATTTACTCATAAAGAGTTTTCGATGCTTAAAGCATCACTCATCTGCTGTAAGGAAAGTAGGATTTACAACTTCCTGTACAGAAATTAAGATTGAGGGAAATGAGAATTTGGGAAATTGCCCATGGTGGATTTTCTGGTTTAGACTATATCATTAAATACCTGGATATTCACCCTCGCTGAAAAGACTTCCTGTATGCATACTTACAAATTAGAGACTGCAGAAAATACTAATTAGTGAACATAGAATATATATTGAAAATTGACTAAAAGTCAAACTAAAAAAAAAACTAAAGAAAGATGCTTTTGTGTTTCTCTGAAAAAAACCCCAACTTCCGGGATGAGACAGGACAGGATGTGATGCGATGGAAGAAGGAAAGAAGGAAGAGAAGCTGCTTGGGAGGAATACAAAAGTTGCATAATCTGCCTGAGAGGAAGATTATAGAAGGAAATAGACCATGAAGATTATAGAAGGAAATAGACCATGAGATTTTGTGTGCCCAGATGTGAGGGAAGAGGTCATATCTGATTCAGTTTTAAAATCAATGTAAGTTAAAGAAAGTGTGCAGAGAATGAGAACTGGTTACCAAAAGTGTAGAATATCAAGATTTTCAGTCTAAAAATTATAACCCCAATCCAACCAACATGGATGACTGGCAAGAAAAGTTATGCACTGAAATGCAGGCAAGGTAATTTTTTTGCTAAATCTAAGTATTTTCTGAAATACAAATAAGAACCTCCATCAGAAACCCTCTTAAGCCAGTCAGTTTTTATGTTTGCCTTCCTAAGGTTTACACCTTAAATCCTGTCTTTTTTGTTCTTTTAATCTAGAGCAATAGATATTACACAAAAACTAAAGCTTTTGGAAAATGTCTTTTATTATGGAACCTGAAGATAAAAAATCTGCAAAAGACCCAACCACGTGATGAAATATTATTTGGAGGAGAAACTGGAGTTTCTACTGTCTAAGCACACTAATCCTACTTGTAGTGCCACACAGCGGCTCCCCGTCGCTTGCTCTAGCCCTGTGAATCCTTAATTTTTCTATGGAAACTGGAACAACATATCAGAAGAATCTTGCCAAAAAACATCCTGAGGAACTCTGATAAAAGCTAGCCAAAACAGACCTCCTCAGACTCTCCTAGCCAGGGAAGGGCCAGAACTTGATTCACCTACACTTATAAGAGTATCTTGGATACCTATGGGGCTGTTGGATAAATGAGAGAAGCAATCACTCGTTGTATAGCAGTGTTTAAAAAGAATGTCCACGATCATTCTTCCAGAACAAAGCCACTTCAGGCCAAATTAAAAAAGTTATATCCAAGAGATTCATAATTTTAGACACAACCCTTTTTAAGAAAAAAATTTAGGAGGGAAGTCCTCAGGGATGATGTCAGTTTCACAAGATTTATTTCCTAAAAGCACTTAAGAACTTTCACAAATTATGCTGCTCGTAGATTTCATCTTGCAGTACTTTACCTATAACAGAACATGTGCAAAACCATGCAAAACCCCGGACTGAGATGGTAGAATGAATGCAGGAGCTGATGAGTCTCTTGAAGTTTTTAAGCTGTTTGGAAAAGGCCATGTTGTAAAACACAATCCATACTGGTAAACTTCAGATCAGATAGAAGCCCAATAGGATCCATAAAAAAAATGCAGACCAGTCTGCTTCTGGCAGCTACAAGTGGCTTAACTTGGAAAATGACAGAGCTTTAACCTTGCATTCTAAATGCTCAGTGGAAACAAGGATGTAAATAACACTTTAGGCTATGCTAATTCATACCCTTTCCAGGTATCGGCAAGTAAAATTTTTAAAAATATGGTAATCATATAATTCATATTGTCATTATTATTATTATTACAGGCCTAAATGACGTAGGCTTTTTATGTTTATGATATAAATTGTCACCCAAAAAAAAAGGATTTTCTTTGTGGGAACACTAGCACATTTCATTTATTGCTAGAATTTACTACGATAATATACCACAAGCTTGCATTTTAATAGAGATAATTAAACAAAATGTCAATCTAGTTACCTATTCCTAAAATGTTGGAGGATAATTGCTAGGAAAGCTCCATGTCTAAAGTAGGTTGCCTTGAAGGATTTTGCATACAAAACAAAGCAATACATTATGGAACATGATTGTTCAGATAGCCTACTTAGCATGGAGCACAAACTCCACATTATCATCACAAAACTGTTGAATACATAAAAGAAAGATTTCTGCCCTAGAAGGTAAGTGTCATAATTCAATTTACTATTTTTTTTTCTCCATTTACATTCAGCAGTTTTTGGGGTTTTTTTCCCTTTTCTTTTTAACACTCAACAGCAATATGCCTTCTCCATAATCCGTCATATCTCTACATGAGCCTGAAAACATACTGGAAACTAGAGACAAGTAAGCTCATGTAGTGTTTCCAGCCTGACAAACATTTACATTTTCATTCATTTTGTATTAGTACATGAAATTAATTCACCAGCAAATTTTATTGGAACAGATGCTAAGTTTGTGAAAATTTCAGGGATTTATATTCACTGTAGTTTTTTTAATTCCTTTTACTTTTGTGCATAAAATTTATGAGGGTATGTTGATGGATTTTTTTTTTAATTTTCCCAAAATATGAATTCAAACTGCTGACAAAACTCCCAAACTACAGGTGACTATAGTCGACTATTGACCCTAAAATATGAATTCATCTATGGCTCCTCCAGGTTCATAAATAGGGTGTATGTTTCTTTCAAAAACTATTACTATTACTGTTGTTGGAATTTTTTCATTGGGCTTGATTTCAAAGTCTGGCATGTTGCCTTCTCTGTATATTAAAAGAAAGAGCAAACTAAATAACTGCTTGACACTTCTGTACACTTTACAAACTCTCTCTAACATAAAGCTCACATCACTTAAGTGGATGAGACAGAGGTTAAGACTGAGGTGTTTTAGTGAATTATATGAGAATTTTGCCCAGTGTTAACACTTGGCACTAGCTGAGATTTGACTGTGGACTACTTGTATGAGTACTGGCATTTGCCAAAAAATTTTACATGATCATATGCTAATGTTGTGAACTGCTTGTGTGAAAATATATGATAAAAATAAAAAAAAAGAGTGAAAGAGAAGGATCAGAAAGAAAAGTGATAAATAAAGCACTAGTTGAATATCCAGTTACAGGCCAAAGACAAGCAAGGCCCAATTAAAGCAGCAAATCCTAATTTCCTGAAATATGAAGATCCAAACTGGAATTGCACAGAGCTGGAGGAGTGAGAATCCTGCTGGTCAAGGTAAGCCAACATTTAAGGTGTCTGGGTCTCAGCAGCTGTAAAACAAAAGGATAAGATTTAGGCTTTAAGCAAGAGTCCAAACAAATCTAACATGAAGTGACTATTTCCTGGGGAAATTTCAACAATTGGAGATATAAGTATAAATTATATAGTTGAAACAAGAAGTAAAAATATTTTTAGCACTTCTTCCTACAAAGACAGGTAACATGGAAGCTCGAATTGTAAGCTATGAAGTGCAATGTTGATGTTTTAAGTAAACACAATGGAAATTAGGTCTCACAGCTTTATGCCCATTTTCATGGCACTGCCTGGAGTTAGCATTTGAAATGCTGTACTTTAACTACTTTATTTGAAATACCAAACAGTTTAGTTGGTACACCTCAATGAGCACTTGACTAATTACTTTCAGTCATAATTTAGCACCAATTGTGTAAATAAAAAATAGGAATGCTATTATACGCGTTGCCTTTGGCTAATATTCTCAAGGTCTCCGCTATGGCTGGAATTCATGACCAGTGCCTGCTCCACAGTCCTGTGTGTATGAATCCAAGTTGCTTTTCACTTCACATATTGCCATCCAAATGAGGCACACTTCTTTGTGCAGAGGGAGGTTTCATGACTAGAGTTTTATTATGGCTATTTCTGATAAAATTTCATTTTGGAAACTGCTTTTAAAACCATTTAAGTACCCATTAGCTCTCAGTGTAGTATATAAATTAGATAATTGCAGTAAACAGCCCAATGAAGGGTTCTCTATGGTCTTGGAAAGTGTGTGTTTGCAGTTAATCATCCAATGATATTGCATTGCCTACTTTGTGTGGTAGGTGAAGAATAGAAAAAAATGAAGCCATAAGGACACACCCATGTTAATTGCCCTTCCTTTTGAGTATTTATTTAAATAGATACTTTGCAATTCTTCATTAGACTTACAAGTACTACATTACTATATTTAATCATGTCTTTGAAGCTTTTCATTGACGATATTATCATTTTTAACCATTTTCCCAGCCTCAGAACAGAAATTCTTTGCAACTTCACTTTTCTTATATTGAAAAAAATATTTAAAACACGCTTTTATATCCTCTGTTGACAAAATTAATAGATTTGCAAATAATGTTATAGGAAAATGTATGTCAAATTGTCTTTAATTGTCAAGGTTGATCAAGATCATTTCTCTGAAACGGTTGTTGTCAGATAACTGAGAAAATGAGGGAAGTTTCCATGAGGAAATGAAAAAGCACAACAAATAGCAGAGGTTCTCTGCAAAATGGCACAGATATTGAAGACCAAGAAAAAGTACCACACTTTTCATGGACAGTAAGGTGGGTTGCAATGCTGTCTGTGTCATCAGCAACTGGATATTTTTTCCCTTGTAATATTAAATTTTTAGAATAAGTCTTTCTGGCTTTTCAGGTTTAAATCCTTTGGGAGCAAGAGATTGTAAATACTCCTCAGCCACTAAAGAGTAACTATTCTGGAAGGTATATATGCTTTGATGTTCAGAAGGCCCATAGCAATTTTCCATGCAGCCAACCTGCATATAAAAAAAGAGAGTCACATTCACTGTTGTTATAGACACTCGCAGGAACTTTCTCACATTTCCAGTTTCCAATGTCAAGCTACTACATCCTCAGAGATGCAGAATTTTGAGAAAATAAACATGTATTTCATGTCATCAGAAGCAAAAGCTGTTTCTCCAAGAGGAGATGAAACGCAAGATCTTGCCGTCCTGTAGCTATCGCATTTTTCAAAGATTATAGACAGAATTAATGGATAAAAGAAAACACACTGTGTAGCTGAAGACATCCTCCCTACAGTTTTCTTATGCCTGGAGGATGAATTGCTCCAGCGGATGTCCTCCCTGCCTTTCATGATGAGGTCAAGAACTTTGCTGTCACTACCACTATTGTGATTAATGATCTGACTGGTAGTGACAGTAATCAAGCCATAGACTCTGTACAGCTAGTTCGTGCTAGTCTCCCAGTGGCTTGAGTCACTGCACCAGCAGGGGATCTATCTGCTTCTCCTACAGACATCTCCTTGTGTCCTTCTTGAAGAAAGTTTGCATGAAAGTATGGGCGAAACCAAATCAAGAAATTAAAACATTACATTATATTTTTAAAAACTAAGTGACAAAAACTTTTGAACATTTGTAAAAAGAGTGTATAATGAATAATTAAACTGCTTATAATAAAATCCTCTTAAAAGCATAGAACTAATGCTTGAGAAGATTAGATGTCTAACAGCTCTCAGTACAATGAAAGCAGTATAAGGGAAGAAACTGAATTTCCTTCTCTCTCCATTTTTTGTAGCAGATTTTCAGTGCATTCACTTTGATTATACTGTAATAAGTGTTCATTAGTTGAACATACAAAAATATCAGTATGTAAGTATTAGTAGGCAAAACGTTAGTATAAAAATATCACATTGGCTAAACAATGGTAAGGGTTAAAGGGTTAAATTTTGAAACTGGTATGATGGCAAAGTACACTGAAAACCTGAAGACAAAGACAGAACACAGGAAAGGAGATGACAGCTGAAATGAAAGAGACTGATAAAAAGGTTATACAAAAATAACAATGGAAAAATCTATTAAACCTACTCTGTTCTCAGAAATAAATTTCAACTTCCATCTGGTTAAATGCTATCTAAATTAATTCTTTGAATCATGCAGGAGATAGAGTACCAGAAATAGAAAGTACTTATAATATTCTTGAATCTAGTTAACAAGTCAACTCCTATTCCTATACTCCTATTCAGATAGTTTCTCACTATCTGAAGTTCTCTCTCCAGGCCTATCCCATAGCAGGATATTTAGCACATCCTACTGTCATGAGGGAAAAGATGAACATTGGCATCGGCAAGTCAAAAAGGAGCACATGAAAAAAATGAGACTGCATTTGGGAAGAGAGATCACTGGAGGCAGCCTAGTGGACTCTGAGCTTCCCAGCAGTAAGTCACAGTTCTGTTTTGCGTGGCAACTTTGTTATTTACCATGCTGAGCAAGATAGAGATGCAAGCCTTAGCAGGCAAAGTTCTCAGCTGTATCAAGAGGAAGACTGGGTGGTTTGTAGCGGGACTTGAGAGAGCCAGACTGGGCAGGACCATGAGTTTATGTTAAGACAACTGTCTTGTCTTTTTCTAAAATGCAGGCTTTTAGGACGAATGCTGCTATGAATGTGTGGTCTCTGTCTAAAGGAGCGCTCCACATGAAGAAATCCATAAGTTATGTAACTCCTGCTTCAGAAAGCTGTTACCCTGATCCCTTGCCTTGACAGAACCAATTATCTGACAATTACTGTATTTAGTATGTTTTATTTCTGCATTTATTTATCTATTATGAAAAATAAAACAAAACAAAACAAAACAAAGCGCGCCATTCTGACCACGTTTTGAGGAGGGGAGAAAAGGACCAAAAGGTAAGATATCCAGTATCCTAGATGTAGCATTGTCCTCTAATGGTAATCAAGGCCAAATAACCAGTTTAGAAAATAAAAATACAAACCTACAAGCAATAAAGGCTTTGATAGCTTTTACTATCATGAAGAAAAAAGCTTGAGATAGATAGATTTCACTCTAATTTTAAGCTCTTTTATTGTTGTTCAGAAAATAATTTTGTTCTTCACATAGAGTTTTACTTGAGCGATCATCTACCAGATAGACATTGACTACTGTCACAGAATGCAATAATATATGTTTCACTTTAAATTAATCTTATTGATAAAACATTCATGGAAAAAAAGCTGAGCTACATTTATTTGCTGCTAAACTCAGAGAACTACATTTTAATCTCTTTATAATATGACCTTCCAAAGTCTCTTCTACTTAGTCTTTTTTGGAATGGAGCAGAGAATTGGTTGCTTTCTTTTGTTCTTAACTCTATTTAAGGCATGAAGAAGAAAATGCACTTTGTATTTAGTTTGCCTAGGTAAAATGGGTATGGGGATCCAGAGGGGAAGGTTGGCAAGAGTAAGAATAATCTTTAATAAGGGTATGAAAATAGCCTTCATAAAACAAGGATAAAGAGCATTGTGATCTAATTTACCCCACATAAAATGCAAAATAGAACTCTGTGTGTAATAAAACATTAGTATCTTTATTGCCAGCTTAATCTTAACTAATCTTTTCTTACATTGCTTCAATAGTTAAAGTAATTCATCTGCATAAAATTTAAATGAATAAGGTTAGCCTTGCAATTGAAACTATGCTGATTCTTACCCCTCTTCTATTCACAAAATCCTTCATTATTGTTTGCATATGTTCCTAAGTCAATTCAAGGCAAGATCAGCCTCTTCAGAATGTCAGCAGCCCAGAACAGTTTTCCTCTGAACATCCCCTTCCTTTGTAATACATAAATACAATCTTCTGGGACTCTGTAATTATCCAAAATGAGCTTCAGTGCTGCAAATTACTTCAGCACCCCTATGATTTATCTGTTGTAAACACACTTTATAATATTTATATTCCTATTAGAACCTCCACTAATAATGAGCTGACAGAACATAAATATTTACATGATAGTACATGGACAAATGCGTGATACCCTCATATTAGTTACGTTTCTTCTCTCTATCACATTTGGAAAAAAAATAAACCTTTGCAATTTGTTGTCTTCACAAAAATATCTTTGAAAATGGCTCAGAACATTAACAGAGCTTCACATTTGCCACACTTTTCTTTAAAAGAATGGCATTCCTTCATACTTATGCAGTCTGGGTTATTGCTTCTTCACATTATGCATCATTACTCTGAGTAGGTGTCTTATCAGCAGCTCCAGTTGTTGTGGAGACGACTGGAATTAAGCACTGGAAGCTTTTTATTTATCTTACTTGCTTTATTCCTACAAGATTTTCAGCATATAAGCTTCTTTGTTCAGCTCAAAATTGGATACATTGCCAGGCATTGTAAAATTTACATCTTCCTTTTTTTGTATTTGTTCTTAAATTGGATTGAAAACAAAGTACAGTTTTAATTAAAGCTCTGTTTAACAATAGACAATTTTTCCATACAGTGGAATTTCTGAGCAGTTGTGAGGATTTTGCAAAGGCCTAATAGGTGACATTCACCACTAAGCCCCAAGTAGAGCTGCAATATACTTACCTGTGCTAAGTGTCAGCCTGACAATACTCACACAAAGAAACCTGTAATAATGCTGTCGAAATACTGACTTAGCCAACAAAACCCATGGAATTCAATAGTGAAGGTTTCTTTAAACTCGATATGATATGTAATAACTTACAAGTTCAAACGATAAATGTTGATGTTTAGAGAAGTAAAAGGAAAGAAAGAGGAAGGAAGGAAGGAAGGAAGGAAGGAAGGAAGGAAGGAAGGAAGGATATCTGGCATCTATCATTCTTCAGCAAATCTAGTTTACCTAACACAGACATTCACAAAATTTGGGAATAGTGACTTAAAAATAAATTTCAGTCTTTCTATCAAGGCTGATTCTACACTAGATATGCTGTAGATGACAGAAGGATGAAAAACAAAAACTCAACCAAACTTACCTGTCAGTCTGTTAAAAGCTGTTTGGTAAACATTCCCATTCCAAAGACTGCCTGAGGCTTTTTTCTCTCCTTTCCTCAATATTTCACAGAAGACAACTGCTGTTCAAACACTGATTTTCCATTGCCTAATGAACCTGAAGAGAATTGTTTTTTGAAATTACTGCCAAAAATATTGTACTTATTCTAGGGGTGATAATGTGTAAGAAATGCACAGACACTCCCCAGTCCTTATTGAACAAAGAACCAATAATTTCAACTTTCTAGAGGGCTATCAGAAACATCTAGAGAACCTGTCCAGCACACTTGTAACATGCTTACATGTCAGTAGCCTGGTAGAGCTGCTTTGAGGATCTGAGCAATAGGCTCTCCCTGTTTGATAGGAGACTGAGAGTAGGAGAAGATCAGCCAGGATTCCCTGCTTTGGAGAGAAAGAGAGTGTGAAAAGTCACCCAACCAAGTAGTATTACAAATTGGTTAATTTCTAAGTGCCCTGTAATGTACTGACATACCTGTCAAGAAAAAAAAAAAACATGTACCCTGAAGGTGACTCATCTTCCTACGAAGGCTGTTCCTATCACTGAGTCATTCACATCTAAAATGGAAAATAATAGAAAAATGGAGAAAGTTGCTGAAGTAAAATCTCCCACGTAAGGGAGTGAGATGATATAGAAACTTGTGACAACAAAGTGCATTCCATTGCATGGAAAAGTGCAAGGTAATTTTTAAAGCAATGAGTAATAACTGTCTGATACTATGTTTTCTAGCTGCATTTTAACAAGAATTGGTGTCGATGCTACCATGAAAAGGCACGTTGTCATGATGCTTTGTCAAATGGAAAGAATGCTCAACAGAGTCATAGTCCCATTTCAGATCAGGTCAGTGACCAGAACACTGGGCTCCAGAGACACCCCTGAAACTCTGAGAGACAGGATATCTTTTCTTTTTCACTATTTCCACAGATGTTTCACATATTTCACTGTGTCATCTGTGTTTTAACAAAAAAAAAAAAGAAAAACAAAAAAAACCAAACAAATAAACAAACAAAAAAAGTATTTTAATTTTATGTGAGTAAAATTAACTGAGATGTGGGAAAAAAGGGGCTTTATTACAGTTTTTCGGTCCATAAAAGTCCCAGAAGCATTATAAAACAAGGTAATAATATAACTTGGGAAATTAATTTTCACTTAGCCACAATAAAAACAAAAACAAGTGCACCTCCAAAAAGTATAAATAACTTCTAAACAAATGTGAAATATCTAATGTTATTTGCAGTATTTTTGATCATTAAAATGTGAGTATGCTAGTTTTGAAACTACATAACTTCTACAATAATCTTAATTCAACTAAAAAATTGAGTGTTTGCCTCCTCTCTAAAACTCTCATTTCATCCATCTATTCTGCTGTACTTAGCGTAATTCAAAATAGAGAAAAATAAATTTACAGGGGACTTACAGGTATTGTGCTGTAAGTTTCATGTTTTGTTCAGACAAATCACCTTGTCTTTCTAGCAAGTATCTTCTCAGGTTGTTGCTGAAGTAGCTAAGCAATCAAGGTCTCACAAAAACGTAAAAAAATAAGAACTGCAGTATTGGATTAAACTCAAGAGTTCAACTAGTCCTATACCTTTTCTCCTAGCTTTCCCCAAAGCAAAAATTCACACAGAAGGCAAATGTCATACAATCTATTCCTTCTATATCTCCTTGAATTTCAAATAGCTACAGATTTTTTTAAGTCTGAAAAGTGTGAATACAGTGGTCACAAGGCTCACATGGATACACAAAAAGAAGCAAAAAAACAACTTTTTTTTTTCTGATGGGGATTTTCATTGGTTTAATGCAGTGAGAAAATATATCAGATTACATTATAGATAAATCAGATGCCAAATGTAATTTCTGCAAAGGTGAATATTTTTAGATTTTATGACAGAAAAAAAAATATGGCTTTTAAATGGGTAATCTTCTATTTCACTAAATGTGCTGCCTGACTGAGACCTTGTACACCAAGCTTCAGCCTGAAGCAAATTGTTATAGTCGAGCTATTAACTTCTAAAAATAGGGGGATGTGATGGAAACATTAAGAAACCCACTACTGGGCACAACCACAATCCAGGGGAGGATGAAACAGCACTCCTTTATTTTTTCTTCTTTACCTCATCACATTAGTGTAGTTTGTGGCACTGAACTGTGTCTGTGCTAAATGCATTTTGTTTAGCCACTTTCCCTCTAAGCGGCAGCTTATGATGGTGATATTTAATATGTCTCTCCCTCTCTCTTGTTTTTGAAGAAACTTAATAGCAGCCAAATACTTCAGGTCAGGCACTTGCCATTTGTGACTTACTACTTAAAAAAGGTGCTGCTTCCTGGGGGAGAAAACAGACAGGCTGGAAGATTGCAAGAGTGATCTGAAATTAAAATGCTTTGCAACAGGAGGTTTTTGCATTTTCAGGTGAAGCATTTTGAGAAAGAGAACAGTAGAGTTATATTTTGTAACAAAATGTGCAGCAGTGATTTACTTTTCTGTCACGAACTGTGCATTCTCTGTGTTTTATCGTAGTGTACAAAATTTCTCATCATCTGCTATTTATTTTACATTCAGCACTGTAAAACCAAAGAAGCACTGACTCATGAGTCAGCAGGTGGGTGCCCCTCTCCAGAGGCATTCCATGCTTTTTTGCCAAACCATTTAGCACATCTGCAGCCTGCACTAAATCATTTTTAAAAGTAATATCAGTAATAAGAGTCGGAGAGCCTTGAAAGCTATGTGTGGTATGTGTTCTGCAAACAGGCTCTCAACAAAAATTCCCAGAGCTAGGAACAACAGTAAAAATCATCTCAAAGGAGCAGTAGAGAGTGGAGAAAATGGATCTTGGTATAGAGGACATGCTATTTATGGAGGTCAATCTGCATCAGCGACATAACATTTCAGGGCTATTCAGCTATAAACACATTCTTATGAGTCGTGCAGAGTTTTAAGGAAGAGATCAAAAGATGAGCACACACAATGAGTGCGTGTGACTGCTTCTCAGAGCACTAACAGACTGCTTTTCTACTTTGACCATAGAGAGGTGTGTTGCAATCAGGGCAAAGACAAACTGGAAAACAGGCTTTAACACTTCACAAGGAATAACTAAATCAATACACTTGAGTCACAGAAAATGCCTTGCATTGCAGGAATTTTTAAAAGTGTCAAGGAACTTAGAAGCCTGCTAGTGCCTGTGCTCCTGAGTCACCTGCAGAGCCTAAAAGTCACTCCCCATACACTTCTGGACCAGCCCGAATTCTGCAAATGTTTCACTGCAGGTAGATACAAGTTTGCATATAAACAACCTGTTAAAATCAACTTAAAGTCTCTGGAGTGTGTATGGCGCAAGAAGTTCGCCCTTGTGCACAAACCTGCTCTTCAGAAATGCTTAGATCAATAGGCAACACGTTAGAGTATTTTGCTTGCTTATGGGGACAAGATATTAGACTTTCAGAGCTTAAATGCCTAACTCTATTTGAATCCCACTTCAAAATCTATCTCAATCCCTTTGGCAACCCTTTGGTTACTTGACAAGCAGGTAATAATTTGTCATGCCAGAGCCTTCTATGTATTTTTCAGAAACCTTATTTACTTCTCAAATCACATTTTCTGGATATTTTCTGGCTTCTATGGCTGCTGTTCTTCAATTGGTACCATGTCATGCTTCAAACTATCTGGTCATCTCAGCAAAACTGCCTCATTCATTTGCCCAAGAGCATATAACATCGCAAATCACTTTCTCTGAATTTCTGCCAATATAGTTTAGACAATACACAGAACAGTTCTCCCACAAAAAGTTTCCCTTTCTCTTTAGTCTCAATAAGGTGAATGTTTATCTGTCTCCACACTCTTTGTTGTTTTAGTCTGTGTTGGCACCTGGAAGTTCCAGAGAACCTGATAATAGAAAACCACTTCTTATATGTGACATAGATTTTGCAATGTTTGTCAAAATACTTATAACTTCTAATTTAAAATAATACTGTCCAGATTTTGAGATACTGTAACAGTTGTTCTGGATACTGAATTTCAGTAAGTATGCAGTGCTCCACGATTCAAAAATATTATATTCTCCAGATAAAGCCACCTGACCTGCCACGGTTTCAAATGCTGAAATTATTTTGTTTTCTAAAGCATTTTTTGGGCATTTTGTGGATGCCCTGCTAGTTCTGTGATGTTCAAAAAACAAAGCAGAAGTGAGGAAGTAACTAAGTTTTTTTGTTGTGCTGAAATTTTATGCAGACTATAAAAGAAGGCTGAAGATACAATGTTGCCAAAAAAAGAAAGGAAAATAAAAATGAAGAAAACAAACAAACAAAAAAAACCAAACAAAAAAACCCCAAAAATATACAAAAACAAAAAACCAAAGTAAAAAAAAGAAAAAACAGAAAAAAACCTTTTTTTTTCAGGACTGCTACAGGACTGCTGTAGGAACAGTAAAAAAGAATGAGAAAGCAAAATGGAGAAACTAGAGAATCTAAGGAATTTTAATGTAAAGGAGAGATTTGTTTGTTTTTTTAATAGCTTTTAGCTTGAAAAATTTCATGCAAATTAAGAGACATGCCCCAGATTCACCAGTGACATAACTCCACAAGGACAATTATGACAGATAAATGTAAATCATGTTCAGTTAATTGGAAGTAACGGATATAACAAAGGTAAATTGATAAGGTAAAATATAGATAGAAAATGTGTTTTGATAACAACAGATAGTAATTGATAGGTAAGTTTTTAAGAGGTAGGAGTGGGTAGAAATTAAAAAAAAGCAAAGCAATAGACCATTTCGTAGATACACTTCTGGCAGACCAGAACGCTCTACTGTGTACACACAAGAGAGCACTGCCAGTCTATGGGGCACAGGCATTCACCTAAGATGTCATGCCAGCATACTGGTCCTGGTTAGTGCATACAGAATTCATGTCATTTCCTGTTCCTCCTTGCCTTCACTCCTACAGCAGTGGCCAAAAAGACCCAGGAGATCACCAGTTGTGTGCTGTTGCTGTTCATGATCGTGAAAAAAGAAAAAAAAGAGTTCACTTCCTGGCAGCTGATTCTGCTCTGCAAGCACACAGAAAAACTTCCTAGAGGGAAGAAAGAAATGCTCTGAAGAGCATCCTGGAGTAATAAAATAGTGAGATAAAAAAAAAAAAACAAACCACAAAAAGCCCAAACAAACAAACAAACAAAAAAACCAAACCTTTGAGACAAGAATTTTCATTCTATAGGTTTGAAGAGGAAGCAGAATTTTTATAAACATTTTCCTTGGAACAGGGAGAAGATGGGAAATACAGAAAATTTCAGCCTTACCTCCAGATGAACAGGCAGTACTGACAGAGATTTTACTGTATAGGACTGTAATAACTGTGTCAGACCTTATCAGAACTATTTCATTATTTCAGGTCCTCAACTTGTCCCAGTGAGCAGGCCTCATTCCTCACTACATCCTGCCACTTTAATATCAGCTTTGGTTTTTAGACACAGTTTATATCTCTATGAAACCTTGCAACTTATGCCATCATTTACATCTTCACAATGAGCTGCATATGCCAAAAATACCCCCAGATGATACCAACAAGACATACTTTCTTCTTTCATTGTCACTATCTATATGGGAAGGATACCAGGCAAGTACAATCATCTCTGTGTCCCTGAGCATATTAGATACCTTCAGTGAATCCTGAAGAGAGATGCATCCCTTAAGTCTATTTGCAAACTGATTATGCTGCAAAGCGGTAGCCCAAGTATGAAATGAGTGTGCTTCCCATTTGTAAGGTACACAAGCACCTCAGGAGCAACTGGAGCTACCTTACCTTGTCCAGGCAGTTGGCTGATTTGATCAGATGAAGTTTTCAAAAAGTGACTTCAGAGCAGAGTTGAATTAAATACCAATTAAACCTCTTTTCCACTGAGACCTATTTGAAACTTCTGACCCTTCCAGAAAAATTCATACAGAAATTTGAGTGTCTAATTGTGACTTAATGTGTCTAATCAAAGTGCCTAGGATTACTGAACTACAGATTCCACACTCAGATACTCTCTTGTATTGGAAATGCCTCATATCCCTAGAGTATCTACATTTATGATACAGTTACAGGGACACCTATGTAAGCATCAATAAATTGTCATATGGATTTGACCAGATACAGATCTTACTGAGTGGTTCAGAGCCCTTGGTGTCCTTTACACTTAGGAAGACTTCTCATCAATTCCCTGGAGGAATGGTGCATTGAATCTCATGAATCAGTTGGGCAGAAAAGAGAAAAAGAAATGATTGATTTTTCACTTGGTGGGTCAAGCTCTCATATGGGATATGGAAAATCAGATTCTTTTGTGGGTTGTGGGATTTGATGGTTTGGGGTACTGGTATTTTTGTATATGTAGCTATTTATTTTGGAGATAGAATAATGAAATTATTCATTCCCTCAGACTGTTGCTTTCTGGCATTTATTTTTTTTTTTAACCTTGGCTGTAGGAAGCCTGGATTTATGTTTCTGTTCTAAGCTATGCCACTGGGACTGCAAGATAAGGCACAGTCTTGTCCCGGTGACTACCGTATTGACTATCCATAGATGTCAGGGAAGTCTTTGCCTGCCTCCCTGGAGAAAGAGCTGGCCATAAGTACTTAATTCTAGAAAGTTCATAGCTGACAATCTGATATCAGAGGGATTTCCGTTGGGAAATCACTGCCTCCCTGTGTTCTGGTATGTGATGTCTGACCATGTTCAACTCTTGGGGGTTAAGGCTCCCTCTCTATTTTCAGATTCTCGAAGTAACCATCCTGCTCAAGCAGCTGAATCCTGCCTATCTATTTTTTTAAGATTATCTCTTGTCATTGTAGGCAGAAAATGCTTGGGGAGTTGCAGGAATGGGGAGGATGCAGCTTATTTTTCAAAAGAACCTATTGAAATTGTGGACCTATGGCTCTGTACTTTAACGATCATAAACATTTATTTTCCAAAAGAAATTCAGCTACTCTAAATAGCTCCCATTTTGTTCCTTCTGATTGACAATTTTGCCCTGAAAGCACAAGGCCATATTTAACACTTGGTAAAAGTCAGCAATCTGTTTCAGAAGAGGGGCTTGCCTCTCCCAAGAGCACAGCAGGGAGGCCGAGGCCGACTACCTCCCTTCGAGTTTAAAGAACAAGCAGAACACTTCAACCACAGGGATAAACTTAAAAGGATACCCAGTTAGGTGTACAATGCAGGTGTTTCATTTCCATGTAACACAGACAAAGACAGTATTTCAAGAGTGGATTTCCTTGCCCAAGGGTGGGCTTCTCTGCTTAACAAACCCTTAACATTTGTCTCTCCCATAACCAGTCTCACCAGAATAGCACTGCAGCCAGCAAATCATTTCCTTCTACACTCAGATTAGTACTCAAATCTCAATCTTTTCTTGTCTTTGATCAAAGCAAAACAAACCAAACAAACAAAAACCCCAAATGAACACAAACAAAACTAAATGCTGTTGCTATTTCTGTTAGTGTTAACAGCATTATTTGGTACCCTAACTTTCACAGGTTAAAGAAAAAAAATTGCATCATGCTAACCAGCATCTAATTCAGTACAGATTTTGTCTCATTCGAGCTGCATTTAAAAAGGTTTAGTGAAGCTATTAATGATCATTTTTCTGGTGCCCGTAAAAGTATCTTTTTCTGTAAAAAAAAACAACTAAAGTTGTGTAGTTTTAATTATCATCTCCTCTAGCATAAGAGCACCAAAGGACAGAAATGTAACACTAAATGTAATGAAAAAGCAACAGTGTTTGGATAATACTGTAGAAGAAATAGAATATTGTGAAGTATGGAATTACACATCAGAAATCTCATATAAATTTAAATGAAAAGTTCTAATGGGAAGCCTTTTAATCATACTGAAAACGTATGAATTTGCAAAGGACAATGTCTGTCATTTAAATTACAAAATTTGATAAAATTATCTCAGAAAGGTTTAGGTCCAATTATATTTTCAAAAAATAACAGCTGACAGAGAAATATAATAATCTTCTTGAAGAGAACTAACAGAAAAAATTAGTTACACCAGAAAACTACAACAGGGAAAATGAGACTGATATGCCTTGTTTACTAGTGTAGAAACACATTCAGCAATGCAGTTATTGAAACATCAAACTTGTTTTATCAGTATTGTTTCATCAGTATATCAAATGTTCAAGTGACTGCTGTTTGAAATATCTTTTCTTCATGACCCATTGAGAGTGACTATCTACAATTAATCCAACACATAACTATAAACCAATGAAAACTAAAGGACTTCCCTTGCATACACTTCTTTCAGGCATAAATACTCAGTCAACTAAATAATTTTGACATTTTGGCAAGTGTTCTGGCATTATATCTCCTGTTAATAGCAGAGATATATATTTGGATTCTAGCATTATTTCCTTAGCCTTTCTGGCAAAATGAAAAACCTGTTTCAAAATTGTTACTATTTTTTAAGCATGTCTTCTTAATAAAATGAATCTAATAGGTGATAACTCCTGGTGATACTTAAATTTTTATTATTTAGTTTATTTATAATCAATAAACACTGGTAGAGTGGAAAGTTCTGTAATTCATAGTGTACTGATTATATGAATGTCTCCCTTTCAAAAAATGTGAAATTATAATTTTCCTTAGATAAAAGGAAAACAGCACTCCCTTTTAAAACTATAATGTATTAGTTGAGTTCATATTTTAGCACATGTTTTTTATGCTAACTACACTATTTCCTAATATGATCAAATATATGTTGTCTGCCCCCAGTCCGGTATTGTTTTTAAATGTGCACGGAATGTTTGGGTGTTAACCAGATTTGAAAAAGCACAGGCATTATCCACTTCCCTAAATCATCTTAGAGCTAATTTTGACTTCAAGCAGGCTTATGATAAAAGTAACTATATAAGTTTTAAGTATCAAAGAATATTCTAGACTTATTCTGTTTGAATTATACTCCCGGTCTTGAGAAAAGTTTTAAAGGGCTTAGCTCATTGGAAGTCATTATGCTTTTCATGGGCAGTCAGAACAAATGTTATTAAAATGAATATCTCAGTAAGATTCAATTATTTATCACAGGTTTTCCTATAATGATACCACTTTCCTTTTTTTAACATCCTGACAAAAAAATTGTATGAAATAACAGTTATTCACAAGCTAGTATTATTCGATCTCAGCAAAGAAAAAGACTTTACTTTGCCTCACAGATTTTTTTCCTTTTGCTGTGCTTTTTAAAGAGTGATTCAGTTTTTATGTTGAAAGGGATTTTTCAGATTCACTTTTCCAGAATGGGATGTGAGGAATTTGAATTAACTCTTTCTTCCCATTGCCTATAGCTGGAATCACTGAGCTGAAGTCTACAAAATTAACATTAACTGCAGGACTACAGGAAGAGCAGAACGCACAATGTCTGATGATACTGTAGTGAAACAATGTGCAGAGCTCACAATATCTGAAAATGCTATAGAAACAGTGTACATGTGTAGGTATACAATGACTTGTTGTCCAGGTCTAAAGTAACTAAAAATACTTTTTCAAATTTACTCTACAAGTTAATTACTAACAATATTAAACAAAATTTTTGTAGTTTTGTAAGCAGTGGCCTTACAGGACTTTGACTCTTTGAAAAAAAAAAAAAAAAGAAGAAAAAGATAATATAATATCACGTTTAAGTATTAAAAATAGTACTTAATAGTACTATATGCTATAGACTTCTTTTGGACTTAATTACTCTTCATTATATTTTACTAAATGTCAGGGAGATTTCATAGGCAGTCCTATTCATCAGATCATGAAAGTAGCCTCTTCTTAACAGATGACATCAAACTGAACTTGAAAGTTTCAGTTCTTATAGCTTGGCGGGATTTTTAACAGCATCTGGAAAAAAATCAGATATGTATACAATTTTATGAACAAAAGTTCGTTATATCTAGATCACTATATCTAGAGTTTGAATTCACAGAAAAAAATCCCAGTCTGAGAAAAGTGTTATGCCCAGTCCATTCTTTATCATCCTTCTAGTATTCCTTTCATATGTGAATATACACTCTTCTCTCTTCCTTTCATCAAATTTTATATCCTTAAGTTATTAATACACCTGCTTATTGCCTCACATATGCACACATCCTCCACTGAGGTGACCTGTTGTCTCCCTGGTTCTGGGGATGACTTTGCCTGCTCCAACTCATCACATCCTGTCTAAACTTAATGCTTTATGTGACATACAGCATAATTTTCTACCCCATGAGGCAACCTTAAAATAATATTTCAAAGCTTTTGCGCACAAAAAAATTTACGTATCCTTGGGTGATACATCTTATAAATACCTGTTTTGTCTGCTCAACATCTGTTGTATTTCCTGTTCTTCAGAAACAGCTGAGTGAAGCTGCCAGTTTATCTTTTCTTGACTTCCATATTCTGCAGCAATAGGACCACTCTGAGAGGGACACAGGACCCTTTCACAGGGAGGTGCAGGGGCAGCAGGAGATCTCACAAACCACCAGTAGGATTAAGGACCAGAATGACCTGAGAGCAGACATGCAGACAAACTTACGGGTGATAGAAACAAAGTAATATAAGGCATTCTGTACATTTTGCTCTAAACCAGAAACTGGATTAAAAGTAAACCTTGAGGAAAGAATCTACCCTGCAAGGACAACGGTCAGGAAGGAGATTTGTTTGCAATTTATATTTTAATTTCTCATTTCTAACAGATCTGACTTTTGCTATTAGCTGCCTCATACCTGTCTGTTTGTGTCATCATAAAACCTAGCTTTACAGAAACAAAGGTATAATAGTTTCATGAATGTTGCAGGAGTAGGGCTGAGGCCACAGCATGTCTAAACGTCAGACAGCTTAAGCTCCTTGCACCAACCACAATGTCACCTGTCCTCTGTTATATGTACTTCCAGATTTTTATAATTATTCTTCCATAATCTTTTCCCATGTAAGTCTTGTCTCAACAAACTGACCAGTGGAGTGTACCGTAGAAACTTGGCAGGCTACATGTACCCCAAATATCATATTATTAAATAAAAATTGTAAAGGACAATCATACACAGAGAGGAGACTGACAGCCAGGTGCTATGTAGGGTGGATGCTTCTATACACTAATAGAGTTACTCTTAGTGGCATAGTTTTAATATATTCACATCTAGTCCTAGAGCTAAATTTAATTCTCTGGCAACCATGTATTTAGCAATGTAAAAATAATTATTAAATCTTAGAGATCCACCAGAGGTCTTTTGAAGAATTGGACAACTACATCTGAGCAATATACTTTTTTTCTTATTAAAAGCCAAATGTTATTAGCTTGGTTTCAAGAGAGATTTCTGTTGCAAAATTTTTAGAAGTCTGTTTTCAACATTTTATTCACAAAAATTGATAAAATATTTGGCATTTCTTGTGAAATATTAATTTATATATGAATTTGGAACCTTTTGTGTAGGAAAAGATTTTATATCATTTCCTTTATTTCTGTTCACTTATTCTTCATCTGAACATTATTCTGTTATTGGTCAAGAGGGGCAATGCAATACTGTCCACTACAGCATATTATTATTTATTTCATATTCTGTTTTTCAGTTTTAAAATATTAGGACAATTTTGTCCTAGAATAAATTGAAACATCCCAATTTCTAGATGAATGCCCTCTTTCCTTTTCCCTCATCCATCCAAGAAGTGGATGCATCCAAAGTCCACAGAAATGGACAAAAGTCTTGCAGTTCCTGCTGAGATGACTTGAATCAATAATATAAGAGCGGGGCTTCAAAAAATGAACTTTAGCACAGGAGAACTTATCTCCCAAGTCTCTTTCTACAATTAATGGATAGACAGAAGCATCTCTACAGGCAATTCAGTAGAGGATTCTCTAATCCTCAGAAGACGAATAATAAATAATACTGAATCTAATTTTAGATTTTTCTTGCCCTCCAGAGGAACCTATCTCTCCCTATTGAACACGTTGAACTTGGGGAGATTAGCAACCCAGGACATAGATAGTCTTAACATTTACATCCCTAAGGCTGGAATGTTTCATGATAACCCAGACACAAGCTGACCTAAAGCATATGTTCAAATATTGGTATCTGTAGCAGTTGTCTTGACTTATGTCTACATATAAATTTTTATAACCTGAAATATCAAGTATTTCTATTGTTTTGACCCCAGACATCAGTGATAAACAATAAATAAAGTAATATTAATATATCAAGTTGCAATTTTATAGTAATGTTGTAAACCTGCACATATGCAAACTTTGATTTTTAGGAGGAAGAAAACTTTTTTAACAAGTTTTGTAAACTTGTCACTTGAAAGTGACTTTTACTTATCCAGAATCAAAGAGATTTAAAGAGAAATTTTAGTTTCATCAAGGCAGGACTTGATAGGTCGGTTCAATACAAGAAAAAATCCAAGTAATTCTTCTTTTAGATGATTTCCACTTTTATTTCTTTTATGCTCTACATGAGACTGGGACAATTAATGAATATTGACAGCACTGTAGCAGTAACAACTGCACCACAGCTATCTCCATGAAAGAGACCTTAGTGTAAGAAATTCATTTCTTACAAGGTGACAACTCTATTTTCTTTCCACTCCAGCAGATAAAAACTGAATGTTTGATTTAGGCCGTGTATAGCAGATAATGCCATGAACATTCTGTCCAAATTGCATTCCCACTGCTCTCTGCCAATGACAAGCAAAAGGCAGCCAATAAAACCGTTCTTATGAACCATCCGACTTAGATGGGAAAGATCAAGAAAGACTCTCACCACTATTTGTATAAGTTGATCCAGCCCTGTTCCACAGGGTCCATTTTTGAGACTCCACGTGCTTGGCTGCAGGGCCAGGCATGCCCTGTGGTGGTCAGCTGGGGACCTCTGGGACTGGCTGTGTCCAGCCAGGGCAGCCACAGCCACTACCCACAGAGGCCACCCAGCAGCCCCCACTTCTACTGCCTGGGCACCTGCTCTGAGTACAGCCACATGCCTTAAAGACTACAGAAAAGATTTCCTCTCCTTGGTGTCATATCTTAAGCCCCACTAACAGCCATGAGAAAACTTCAGTACTATTTTTATCCATAGTATTTGGTTTTGCTCAGTCAAAACAAACTGGTTCAGCAATTTTAAAGTTCTCATACAAAGGGAGGACCTAGAAACTTTTCTTATAAACTTCCTGTCAGTTTTACCAATGGTCTCATTGTTTCTGCACTTTTAACTGTGACTGAAAGAATGGAAATCCTTAAACTCTTCATCCTTACTATCTCTTGTTTATAATTTCTTTTTCTTCAGATTATAATAAATTGTCTCTATCAATCTGAGTTTGTTAAGTAAAATTTAATGAAATTTAATTCTCATACTTTGTTAAAATCTAATTATACCCCAGCTAACTGTGTATCTTTTGAGCAATTTTGTGCAAAATATTCTTTTTTCTAGCTAAATAAATCCTTTATATTTCAAGGACGCCCATTGCCCTAGACTTCAGTTGGCTTTTTTGATTTTGACATTCCACAGTTTTAGCAGAAGTTCAAACTAAGAAACAGTCATTCCAGAGTAAAGGGGTAGTTTCATGTCAGAAGTACTGGACGTCTTGGAGACCAAAACCAGTAGACCTTGAGGAAAGGGCTGATGAGCACGGACAAGTGCAAAAGCATTGATTATAAAAATCATGAAGATCAAAAGGAAGAAGAAAAAAAAATTTTGAGCACTTATTTGACCAAGCTAAAGAATAAGCTACAAGTGACTTCAGACAATGGAATGGATGAAGGTGAAATCCATTTGGAAAAGATGAAGAAAAAAAGTTCAAGCAGAAGTTTGGATTATTCATGTTTTGCACACAACTAATTTCCCATGATAATATAATTCCATCTGTAGGCAGATAGAGCAACACAATAGGAAGTAAAATGAAGACTATACTTTTACATTATGAATATGCCCAGGGCCTGTTAAAGGAAAGATGATGACAGAAATCTGTGAGGCCATATTGGATAATGTTTAATTACTTATATCAGGACTGGTTGTTCTACTGTCTTTTGGTTAAACAACTCTACAATATTTTTATGTGACTTAAAATAAATGAACAATGGTTACCATTGATAGAAAAATTGATTGAGAACAGAACTACTAGACATTCTTTGGACCTCCCAGAGGATCTAACCTGGTAAAATGTATCATGGGTGCTCAAGCAGGGATTTCAGAGACAGATTTAAGGACTATAACACACAGGAGGCCATTTACCTTTAATAAACACACATGGCATTAACAACCTGTCACATAACAGATGTAGAGCACAAAACAAATACTTAGAGACACTATTCCAAGGAGACTGAGTCATCATAATTTTTTTTCCTTTTGGTGTACAGCTGTGATTAGATGGGCTGCATTCATTTTATGTGACAAAGGCCGAATTATATTTGTATTTGTTCTGGAAGCTGTGTTCCAACTTGTTTAGGTATCATTCTGAGCCTTTTAGTGCCTTATATGCAAAAAACAGTCTATTTTTTACAAATGAAACAAAGATATACATTCAAGGCAACATGCAGTTTATTTTAAGAAACTGAAATGCTTTTTATGCGCTGAATTTCCTAAATAACAAGGGTAATGGGAACAATCCTCACTTAAATTATTTAATTTCTTTTGTATCTGTGCAGCACAGGTTACTTGGAATCCAGAATAATGTACTCATTGTGTGATGCATCAGCTTTCCTGTAATCTGTAATCTGACATTACACCCAGGAACAAACCTCAATTAGACACAACGAAATAATTTGGAATAAATAAAGGAATTTTATACTGGTCAACTTTAAGAGTCATATGAACGAATACTTGAAGATCTAGAATGAATGTTTTGTTAAACAGATTGTATAATTAAGATTTCATATATCTGTGCTATTTACCAAATTTAAAAATAATTTAGAATTAAACTTTATTAGCTTTAGAAGCTAATAAAGAAGCTTTAGAAGCTGCCTCCCTCATATCTTCAGATACTGAGTCACATTTCCTTGTGTCTGCAACTAGGTTATCAGATCAATCAGACAGAACCTTCGTGTCTAGTTGCTAATTATTCTTTATTACATTTCACATTATTTCTAATGTATATGAGCAGTTCTCAGGAGTTATAATTCCTTTTACTACACTACCATTATTATTTTATATACCCAGTAGCCTTTTATAATCATAAGAGAAGGAAAAAAAAATTAAATCATGAGAAATATCTCAAAAGTTTTCTTTTTAAACAAAAGACTGAAGAAAATTTTTTTCCCAACCATAACATAATTTAGAAGAACATTTTTGTGTTAATAGATGTGCAGCCCAGATGTGCTTACTCACCCTAAACTGAGGCTCTGGTATTTAAATACTACAGCTTAAGGACACAATTGGTTTAAATTTATGAAAATCTTTGGGCAGTAACGGTTTACAGGCTCTTTACCCAAGGTACAGCAATTTGATTTTCAAGCAGTTTGGCCCTTTGTCTCATTACCCTTCTGTCACTCTAAAATCTACAGCAGGTGACAAAAAAGTTGCATCATATACAAAAAAATATGAAATCTGTATAACATACATAGTGCTGATTAATAGAAATTGTAATAACCTAATATTCAAGCAGCTAAATGAGGACTTTATTATCTTCCTTACCAAACTACACCACACTCATTGCTTTGTACCCTAGTTAAAATTATCCAGAGATTGTATTCATTATACAGCCAATACTCACTTTGGTGTGATTTGCTTTTCTAAGAGGAACACTTCTGACAATGACAGAAAAAATTTACAAAACAAAGACAGATCGATGGCCAGTGTTGTCATGGCAGTGTGCATGAAATATAACACAGTAGTTTCCCAGGTGCTCCACTTCTGAGGTCACAGTCTTCCTTCCATTGACAAAAATCTAGATTCACAACTACTGTCTGGTGGCAGAGGGATTTGTGCTATGGTCTTCCAGGAACTACTTACACACAGTGTAGATAAGACATATTTCACCCAAAACAAGCATTGAGCACTGGAACATAAACTCTCTTTATGTGTTGATAAACTATCTTTTAATGTCTTCTTCTATTTTTTTTTTTAATAAACCATCATAGAGTCATTCTTAATCTTCCACTTGGTAAGATAAATAACCTTAATATCAGGAGTTTTTCACTTCACAGTGGCCATCAGCTGTGTTTGTTCAGTCCAGTGGCACTTCCCTGACTGGCCTCTTGTTTGTCTTCGAGGCTTTTTTGAGAGGACATTTGAGAATTAACTTACATAATAACAAGAAATTGCAGAGATACTTTATCAATGGTAGTCCTGGTTCCTACTTTATACCATGAAGTATGAACTACCCTAGACTACAGAGAACCACTCAGGATTTTTACATTTTCGTGAATTTTATAAATAGTCAAGGAACCAGCTATTCATTTTACGGTGTGATTTGACGATCTGGTGTTTGTAAATTTGCTCTCTCTTCATAACTGCCAAAGACCATGTATTTGTAGATGCTGTTCTTTCCCAAATTTATTAATATAAACACTGGTTGCCATACTTCCTTTTTTTTTTCCTCCCAAAGTTATTTCTAACTCAAGTAAAGATAGAAATGTCTTTTGGGATTTTACAAGAAAAATTGCTCCTCCCCTTACTATTTTGCCTAAATGATATTTCCTAAAAGATGCATAAATGGTGATTTTAAAATTCCAATCATGTGAACCATCCCCTCAGGTTTCTGTTATACCAACGAGGTTGTGTTTATGCTCATAAATAAGCAATTCCAATTATGCTTGTTTATTACCCAAGCTCCTATCATTGGTGTATAGGCAATTAAAGATTAAAGAATTTCTTCTCTCCTCGTCCTTTGGTGTCTTGATTAATTTTGTTCTCAGCATCACAATTCTGTACTGAAAGTTCATGCGTCTCCTCTTTTCACCCTTCTCTTTTATTTGATGCCATCCTAACCACTGCAGCCTATTTCTTTGGTAGTTGCCTCAATGATGTTTTCTTAGAAACTTTAAAAGGTTTTTAGGACTTCCTAATGCCTGTGTTGAAATCAACTCTCAGAACTGATTGCCATTTTATTAGCAGAGTAATTCCTTAAAAGAAATCCATAGTTGATTGGCAGCCAGCTATGCCATGCCTCTGGTTTTACCTTTTAAGGAAGAAAACAACTTACTTCAGCATTGTTCATATTGTGCCACATTTCCCATCTTTTTGGTCAGGATAAGTTTTAGTACTAGAAAATACTTACTAGTATCAACTTGAAATTGTCTTATATATTAACTTTTAACTAGAGTGCTACTGGACCATGTCAGAGCAGAGTGAATCAAATGTCACTTCATATAAGCAAAGTCATGTTCAAACTCCTATCACATCAAGGAAAAATGAATTGCGGTATAGTAGTATGAATTCCTTTTGCCAAGCTGTCAGGCAAAAAAAAGTTGAAAAATTCACAAAAACAATTATGATCAATAGTCATTCTTAAGTGCGCCATTTTTTAAGAAAGTTTTATGAATAATTCAAGCAGTGACTTTAATTAGTGTTTAAATGATCAAAAAGATAGTTCTGCTTAAATAATGATGTGATTTTACTAGTAACTGTTTTACCACCATGAAAATTATTGAAATAGAAAACTTCCTAAGACAACTAATCAAACCTGAACAAATGCAGATGCCACTATTTTTCTTCAGGTAAACATGATTGCTCTTGTCATGCAAACAGTTTACAGCACGTCTTTTGCAAGTACTCAAGGATCTTAATAAATCTCTGTTATGTCTTTCACAGGTAACAGATATTCTTAAGATTGACACGTATGTCCTTTTTCAACTTCCTTAAAAGTCAGCAAAACATCTTCAGTTGCTAATATTTGGAGGAGGAAAAGTTCCATATCAGTGACACTCTTCTAGACCTCTGACAAGAGCTTGTGATTAACATTTTGCAGCTATCATAACCACAGGGTTATGATAAAAAAATCCTGTTTCATGGAAACCAGTGAAAGTTTTTGCTCCTGACTTCACACATTGTCTCCATCTTAAAAAGGTGTGACTTGGTTGCCTAACTGGAGTTAAACAATATCACTTTTGGCATGCTTTCATAATGCACCAGATCATCTGTCACTCCAGAAGAAAGGCACTGAACCCCACTGTGTCAGATCTGTCAGTCCCACATGAATGTATGAGATACAGAAAACCTGAAACATCATCAAATGCTTGTGTTTAGGCCACTGAATTGTACTCAAGGCATTTCTTTGCTTGGGAGTTATATATAAGTGATGGGGAAGATGAAAAACAATTCAATTTTTATACATTTTTTTTTACCATGACTTAAGCATTCTAAGATTCTGTGAACTTGTCATTCAACCAGGTTTTCTTTTAAGTAGCAGTGCCTCAGCTAAAAAAAAAAAAAAAATTTAAGATCTGAAGGAACAGATACTAGCAGGTCTAAATTTTAATTTTCATGGGAATTAATTAATAATATTTTTTCTAACTTTGATTACTAAAAAAAAATTAATTTGTTTCTACCTGCCTCTAAAGCATCTTCCTTTAATTTCCTGCCTTCTCAGACTTTAACACGGTGAGTGGAATTGTAGGTGATGACTTTAGCATGAGATGACTTATACTGACTGTACTGAACAATTTCCTTAATGGGAGATTAACACTGAGCTACTAGGCAGGCTGAGCAGTCTTAGACACAGCCTGGAACAGAATCCTTCTCTCAGCTACTGGCACACAGATGTTTGGTTCCACTGAAACAACCAAAATATCTGAGGTTTATACAAAAGTGACAAACATGATGCTCAAAGCCTGTGCCTGCTGAAGGGCAGGTCAGGCACTATGAGGTGTCTCAGTTGGCCCTCGATGGATGTATTTAGGCAACTGAATTGGGCCCACAGCACCTTTCTGAGAAGCTGGGACTAAGAATGTTGCCAGACCTTTCTAGGCAGAGCAGAATAAAGGCTAGTCTAGATTTTTGTCCCATGATTATTATGGTTGAAGCTAAAGAAATCTGTCTGACTTTTGTCAGTCCAGTTGGCTCTCAATAGATCATAAAAGTATGCAGTTGACAAACGAGATGCACAGCAGTTTACACTGAAATTTTTATAACAGTGAAATCTTGAAAACAGTGAAATATCTTCCAATGGACTTACTGATATTTACGTTTACAGGGAAGCAGGTTTCCAAAACATAGTAAAGCTTTTTCTTTCATCAGTAAAAATATATTCTTGTGAATTGTAAAGATTCTTGCAAAGATTCATTTGGAGCAAGAGGTAATTATCAATAAGAGGATGGTATTCTCACTAAATGAATGAGCTCACAGGCATCTCAGAATATATTATCCTCATGATGTACAAATGTTCAAAGCAAGAGGAGTTAGAAGGATGCAGAGTGAGGGATTAAAAACAAATAAGCAGCTGCTTATATTTCAGATACACCCAACTTTTTTCATCACCATGTCTTGTGATATTACAACAGTGGATGTGAGCCAAACACATATGCAGTGCAGAATTTTGAGGGTTAGTCTTGTTAGTCCAACCTATACAGTTGGAAAACAGTTTTCCATGTTACGTTAAGATTCATTCTTCTTGGGGACCCTAAGCTTTCAGGAAAAAAACTAATATTTTTCAAGGTTTTTTTAAAGGACAAAGGAAGAGATGTACATAAAAATTTTGAGTTATCAGTTCTTTGTCTCACATTGTTGTTTCATGAAAAAGTCTTACAGAGAAAGAAGAAAGTCACTTTGCAGTCCTCCTGGGATATAGTAATCGTGTATGAATCCATAATGTCTTCTCATCCATGCATCACTGGGAAGGAAAAATCAAAGTAAGCTTCTTCCAGCCCTACAGTATGCTTACTTTCTCTTTTTGCTGATTACATGCTCTCTTTACTGTTGAAATAATATTAAAAACACATAATAAAAACTTTAACTATTTATTTTAAACCATGTTGTTTGCTTTAAACAACATATACAGAAATGGTCATCAACCTCCCAAGATAAACCGGCAAACAAACAAATTCAGCAACAGCTCCCTTGAATTATAAGAGGGTTTTATATTTCCTTCAGCATAAAACAGGGAAAAATAAATCCCATCAGTAAGTAAATGAAGTGGATCTCAGCATAACCAATCTATGAGCTGAAAATTAGTTTAATTCCCATGGTAGGAAGTTTAAGAGATTCATAGATTAGAGGGCCGGAAGGGACTGTTGTGATCAAATTTATAAACTTATGCAGAGATTTTCAAAGGCACAGAAGACATTTGGGTTTGTAATTCCCACTGACTTACAAAAGAATTTGTATTTTAATTGTGACTTCATTTTAGAGCTCTCCTTTCAAAGAATAGTAATTTGACCAATACCCTGAATCCTAAATCATGGTGCATAATAGTCAATGTCACCCATGATTCAATTACAAGTGTCTCAACATAGACAGAATGCAAGCAAATTATAGCACCCTCGGTGCCCAGTATTTTTTTTCTGACATTGCTTGCAGAGGAAGTAAAAGAAATTTGATTGTTAGGCCTGTCCACAGACCTGTGCAGCCATGGTGGTGGTAAAAGTACCTTTAGACTGAAATAGAAAACACAGACTATCTAAAGCAAGCAGAAGTACATGCATAAGGCTACACCTTGAGGAAAAACACATTTCTTATTTAATTTATTTGACATAATTATTCCTTCTCTATGGAAAATATCCTGATGGCATCAACAAATTATAATAAATTACAATTTTTCAAGCTTACTAGAGCAGAGTCAAGATTCAACTTGAAAGGAATTAAATGCATTTTGGTCACCAGAGAATTCTTCTTGAACAGGAAAAGATATATCCATCAAAAAGAAAAAAAAAAAAAAAAAAAGAAAAGGAAATTTGTTAATCTCTTCTAACAGACTGTTTCTCCACAGTCTACTTCCTGTATTTAAATACAGTTTATCTCAGTTTTAAAAATAGCATTTAAAAAAGGAACAGAGGAAGTGTTACACTGGATGAGACAGTGATCCATCTATTTCTAGTATCCAGTCTACACAAGAGGTTGTTAGCAGGAGTTCTTCTTTTGTCAGATATATGTGGTGCCTTCTAATGACAGTTTTAAAACTCTGTTTGCATTTCTCTTCTGCTAAGTGCCTTTTTTTTTTTTAATGTTTGTTTACTCATTTATTTATTTCACTATTACTGGGTATGCTTTCTCAAGTGCTGCCACAAACACAACTGCATACCTTTTTTATTCCAAATTTGCTGGCTCTGAAGAGCCAGCAGTTGATGGGTTTCTCCAGCAGTCACATTTTGAAAATTGCTGTTGGTCTCAGGCATTCTCTCTAGTTTCAGAGACAGAAGGAAAATTTGTGAAAGGGGATAGTAATAGAAGTAAAGTTTTCTTACCAGAAAAGAAGGGTTTTTTCAGTGTATCTGCTGCTGCTGCTTCCTTCTGAAGGTGGCTGACATGGAAGCACTTACTGGCAATATGCTGACGTCCCAAGAACAAAAAAAAAGGAGTCTCAACAATGTGTTTGCTATTGAAACACTTGCAGTATTGGTACAATCTTAAAAGCTGAAGAAATCATGAGAGTTTTTTGTACATCAATCAGCGCCATCTACAGTCTGGGTTCTTTACTTCGACACATGTTAATGGACTTAAATTCTGAAACTATATTTTTTACTAATTTTGGCCAATAACTATGTTACGTACCAAATGGAAATAAAAAGAGATTGATCTGACTGAAGGGGTTTTTTTGTAGGGGAAAAAGTAGAGTCATCTTTTCAGTGATGTCTTTTCGGTCAAGTACCCTATTAAGAAAAGTAGACATCACTAGCTTCAACAAATCATATTTATGCCTATTTTGGAAATTCAAGCATATGCAAAATAACAGCTTTGAAATGGTAAACAAATTGTTGGGAAGGGATAGTGCACTTTTTTCTTAATCTGCTCCAAAACGCAGCACCGCCTTGTCTTTTTCTACTACTCTTATCTGTAACGAAGATTAACCAAGCATACTGAAAAACTGAAAGAAACCTCTTGTCACAGATTTAGTTCTATATTCTCTGTAAAATATAAAATCAGTTTTCCATACGACCCCTTTTTAAATAGTCATGCTTACAGTCAGATAAAAAATTACTTTTGAATCTTGTAGAGAGGAATGATTAAGCTAAGAATTTCCTTTCATAGCAATATTTCATATCACTAATACCTTATTAGATCATTTAATTTGAATGTCCCATCATTGATTATTAATATATATTTTTTTTTTACACTGACCAGATAATATCCCCATGTTGAATTTTCACCAGATTGCTGTTATCATTCTGGATAGTATTGTATTGTGTTCAAAAACCTTTACGGTTATCTTTTTTCTTCTTGGTTTTTTTCCATATTTTCTGTCATGTTTCTTCAGCATATCTCTCTCTCCATTCTTATTCACAGAAATGGGATATAAGGATCTCTCTTATTGTCCCATCTCTTTTCACTCCATCCAGTGGTGACTTTCTGTGGATTCTCAGATGATAGACTAAGCACCCTTTTTCTCAGAAGTCATCACATCTGCAGCAGTAGACCCATGTAGATTAATCTGCACTTTAGCTAGTGTATGGAAGACAGAAGTCTAATGAAAATTAAAAAACCTTTCCCTGACTCCATTTACTTATTGCTCTTGGTCCTTTGATGGTTCTCCAATTTGCCTCTGTTGAAACAAATTCAGACTAGCTCTGTTTTCTCTTTCGGTTTCAAAATGTTTGCCAACACCAAGGTTTGCCCAAGGAAGCTACAATTTCACCAAGTTTAGACTGAACATAGAAAGATTCAGCTCTAAGAAGCCACTCATTTTACAACAACAGTAGCATTTGCAGGTTTAAAGCAGTGTGAAGCATCACACACCGCATGGATTATCTGGAAGAAGTCAGTAACCTGCTAACAGCAGGGATCTCTTTCTCTGTCTCTTCTTCCCTCCCTCCTCTTTCTCTCCTAGTCTACTTTTTCTCTTCTATGACTCTGAAAACCTTGATGGCTGTTGTTGGGCTGAAATACCTGCTTACATGCACACCTTGATTAAAACACTACTGTGCTACCAGAATATTGGTTTCATTACTTTGCACTGATGCTGAAACTTGATTTGTTGGGTTTTGTTTAAGCCCACCATGTAAGTAGTTTTCTTTTGATTGTCTCACTGGTTTTCTTGAGAATCTCATTTTTCCTTGCTTCCTGTGGATGTGGAAGCTAATTTACCTCAAGGGTGACTACTGTGCTTACTCAGCAAGATAATATTGCCTTTGGAATTAACTTCTAGAAAAGTCAGGAAAAATCACAGAACCTGGAGATGAGAGGTTCAGAGGCAAACCCCACTTTTTTTTTTTTTAACTTTGGTTTTAAGGACAGTAATTCAGTATTTGTGGAAAACAGACACATAAAGTCTAGTATTTAGCATATTCTTTTCTTGAACACTGGGAGAAGAATCTATACTGATAGCAAATGCTGTAGTAGATTTTTTTTTTAATCTTAAGAGGTGGTAAAACATCACAGTAACTTCAAAGTGCTAGAAAAATCTCTATAAAAGAAAATCAATTAGAGACATATACATTAAAATACCTTATGTTTCTCTTATTTTCATTTCACTGGAGTACAGAATGCACAAGCTACAGTGGGAAAACAGCTGCAGCTCATTACAAACATGAAACATCAGGAATACTAACATACTCTTAACCTTTTAGCAAGAACTTCATACATAATTAGTGGGTCTGAAAAATATGATTCTTGAGATTGCTTCACCACAATGAAATCTTCTTCCATATACTTCCACTCTTTTTTACCCACCCATAATCCTCCTTTCTTGGTTTCAAAACAAGAAGAGGAGAAACACCCAACCACAAATTAGACAGCTTTTAGGCACTTCAGAAGTCCACTGCTTTTACAATGTAATTCTATTATGATAAAATGGTATCGTTTGTAAAGTTCGCAATGTTTAAAGATGAATATATGGTTTGAAAGAAAAGGAGATTTTAGTTATTTGAGCTGAAATTATCTTGAAAAATATGATTTAGGAAAATATTAAGTTAATTTCTAAGAGGCCTTTGGTATCAGTATGTTCCTTTATAAATAAATAAACAAAACTAACTTAAATTTTTCATCTTAAATCTTCTTATCAAGGAATAGGAAAAAAAATATCAATTTTGCATGTTCAATGAATGATATTTCAGTGTTTTGTATGCCTCAGCAAACTGGGAGTTTATCTGTTACTAGTCAGAAATTATGAAATCAGTAGCCTCAGTCTCCAATTTTACACATTTCTTTTTTTCCACAACAGGTCCTTTAAAAACTAAAATTCTGATAATTTTTTTAATGCATTATCACATTGGTCACATCTTAACTACTGCGTATGAGAGAACTGCATTCCAGCAGGCAAAACCTGTGGAAAAGTCTTTTAACTTTCTAACAGCATTAATGAAGCAGACTTTACAGAGCAGGATCAGAGTTGTGATAAGGAGAATTAGCCTGTGATTTGAATTAGAATCCCTGTCATTGTTTATTCACATGTAAGTAATGTTTTCAAATTCTATTCTACAGTGCACTCGTAGAATGCTTGATAGCGGTATAAGGGGGAAAGGTAAAAAAGGAAAATTGCTAAAAAGATAAAATCAGGGAAAGGAATATTGTGCCTGATTGTGGAGATGCAGCAAAAAGCTGTAGTTTTCCCAATTAAGATGAAGTGGTTTGAGTGATCTTTTTCATTTTGAGATGTAGCAGTCTCAGTTTAATTTAGGATCTCCTAGGTAAGAAGGCTGAGAACCACCTCTCCCTTTTATGAAAGTATAAAGATGTTTTTCACATAGAAAGAGTTCTTTTTCCCTCCCAGATGATTTATTTAGAGTACAAAAATTTCAGTCTCCTGTGAAGTCTCCTGAATTGTTCATCTTTAAGCATACACATGGATGTGGTAACCTAATATTTTTAATGCAAAACTATGTAGAAAATGCACTTTAAAATATCACAGGGACTCATAATACATCAAAAAGAAATTGGAAAGGCATATCTGCATTTTGTTTTTTTCTTACTTAAGCCACTCTTGGAAATGGTGGGTTGGATATTATTTGCATGACATTCTGAATACTTTATACCTTGTTAGTGAAACTTGCTCACACATTTTACTCTGCATCCAGTCTGACAGTGCACAATCCATCTTGAAAGAATCCCTTAAATAATTTTTTTCCTAGAGTGCTCTACTTTTATTATTAATGGCTTTCAAGAGCATGGGCTGTGAACACAACTCTCACTACTTTCCTTGGACAGAACTACTACTCCTGGAGTTGTCAGCTCCAGCTGTGCCACGGAAGTCTAAAAATAAATGGATATGCTGCAACCTGGTGAGACTGTTAAACTCCCGTGGTGCTTATTCTCGCTCCTCGGTGAGCTACACTAGTTCATCAGGTCTAGACCAAAAAAGATCCGCCCTGCTCCCATGTAGCTGCAGAGAAAGGTTTTGAAGTAGTAGCCTATTTCTTGGGAATGGGGAGGAAACTTGTCTGTTCTTGTTAACCACGCAATAAAAAGCATTGAAGGTCCTTTCAAGTCTGCAGCTGTTCTGACATCACATAGTGCCATCAGAGGATATTCCTGCAAAGACCTAGCTTGTGAAGGAATATATAATCAATTCACCCCTTCAAATCAGTGGAAGAAAAATCGTTCAGTGAAAAACACTGGTTTTCCCCCAAAGCACACCCTTTTTCCCTTTGTAACCATCAGTGTGCACCTTGTGTGCATGAGGCACAGTCAGTCTCGGAGTACAACTGCTGATGTGTAATTTACATAGCTCTCCTTCTTCTGAGCATCCTTCTGTAGGTATTTTTGCCATTTTCTCCAAACAATGTGGCATCTCAGTGCGGGTTTTCCCTATCAGAGGAAAGCAGCAACACCTTGAAATAAAATCAAAGCCATAGCCTTAGAATAAATAAACTTATTTTCAGAAATGTAAAGAGAGTATATTAGATGTGTCATCCCAGTAGTTTCAAAAATTGAAAAGGGGAGACGGTCTTAAATAATTTCAGCAAAAGCCAACACAGTTAAAAGTAAGCACTAACTCAGTTCTCTGGAAGAGAGAGACAGAGAAAGCAGATAGTACCTGTTGCCTTTATAAAAATATATGTGTTAAGTCACTTGAAATAACCATCAGTAGCTACAGTTAAAAAAAAAAAAAAAAGTTACAACAAAAACTAACATCAGTGCTAAAATTCAAAAAGTTGCTTTTGCTGCAGGCTTTTAAAATTTGGCAATAGAAGGTAATACGTTTTATAAACTGTCAGCTCAGTTATTTGACTTCAGCTTTATCTACTGCAAAGTAAGAGGTGAGGGTTAAAGAACAGCCAGAAGCCTCCTGCCTTTGGGACCCACAGAGATGAGAAGGATCTGTCCTTCTGGACTCAGGGGAGAGAGGAGGTGCAGCTCACTTCTCTCTGGAGCACTCCCTAAGTAGATGTCTAGCTCCAGCAATGACAATAGTAATTATAATCTCAAAGATGGCAGAATAGTTGAAACAGCATGGGGCAGTATTAAAAAAAGGAACAATCCTCAGGAGCTATCGAATACCCTTTGGAACACTGAGTGTGCTTGCTTTAGAAGTTTTCCTGAACAGTGAATAGAGGGATTTAAGACAGCAGGTATAAAAACATGCGTTGTTGGAATCTAAGACAGTAGAAAGCAAAAACCATGAATCGTCATTAGACATTATAAGGAAATAAAGTTATATGCTCTGAATTCAGATGAAGCCCTTGACAGAGGCAGTGACAGCTGCTGAAAAGACAGCAAAGCTCTCAAGTCTTCCTTATAATGATGGCACTACAATTGGATTTTACATGAAGCACAGCCTGCTTGCTCCTTAGTTGTCATTTCTGAATCAGCTTGGGGCTGACGCATTGCTGCTCCAACAAATACCTTATCATTGAGCTAAAAAAAGGTTAAAGTTCTTTTTATTTACAGATCACAAACCAGAGAAGCAGTGAGAGACAGTATCCACATTCATTTCTTGAAATTGTGCCCTTAAAAATTAAACTGTGAAACAGGCATTTAGCCAAGGATGTTGTTAGTAGGTACCCATTGTGGCAACTCTGTAAAGGTGTGCTGAACATGTACTCAGCTGCTCTGCTCCATGGAGAGCAGAGGACCATTCCCTCCACCTCAGGAGCAATCCTGTGTATCTGCAAAAGCAGAAACAGACTTGTCTGCAGGAGGCAAAAATGAAACAAACAAAACCCCACCAACAGAATAAAAACCAAACAAACAACCAAAAAAACACAGTACAGACAGACAAAAATCAAAAAAGAAACCAAAAAAGAAATTCACTCAAAACCCAAAAAAAACAAACAAACAAATAAACCCCCCCCAAAAAAAACCTCTTCAATAAGAATAAGATAACTATATAACAAATTTATTCTGAAGGTGCTCTTCATAGATATCTGGTCCAGGTTATCAGAAAACATCTTCATATTGTTCCTTGCTAGATTATGCACTGACCCTTACCTCAGGTTTCAGCTTGTAAAGGAGATTGAAGGAAATTAGCTCCAAAATTTTATCTATTGCCTAGTGCAGTGGTCATCTGCTTCCCACCCCGATCCCATCTGTCATCTTTTCCCCTCACTAATTTCTTCTCTTCCCCATCTTCTGTCTTCATAGAGGAATGAACAAAGACTTCCTATCTTCCTTTGGAATCCAGCTAAGCTACTCACCCTCTCAAGTCTCTCCAGGACTCACAGCATCTTCTGTCTTTTTCCACAGGCAAATTTAAAAAAAGAACAAACAATAATGACTTATTTAACTCTTCCAAGACAGTAACAGGAAATTATATCTCTTGTCAAAAGACTTCATTGTGGAGAATGCAAATTGTGTAGGCAATAATTACAGCGTAAGACCAGAAGGAATCATTGGATTTTTTTGTCTGACATCTCACCATAAAATATTATAACTTAGGCCATTACGCTTTGTGTTGTTTGTGCCTTTACAAAAGTCAGTAACTTGGATTTGATGAAAACAAATATTCTTAAAAGGTATCTGGAAGAAATATAGAAATGTAGAATTCCTCATTTTTTAGGTAGTTTGTTCCACCAATTAATCACCCATTAAAATCACTACTAAACCAAAAGTTTATTTTGAGGGTTGTTTGGGGTTTTTTTCTAAATGCAGGATCTTGCTATTGGTTCTTGCTACAACTACAGTTTTTTTTTTTCTCCTTTTTTTTCATGACATTAAAAAGCCCTTAAGTATGCAGGGTGTTCCTACATAACAATAGTTAGACACGATAATCAAACTGCATGTAGATCTTCCTTTTGACGGATATGAGAATATCATAATGAAGTACATTTCTCTACACTCCTTAAATTTTTCCTGTGGCTTCTTTCTTCTCCACTCTAATTTTTTAACATCTTCTTCAAAATACAATAAACTGAATCCTTCTCCAATATCAGATGCCCTACTCCAACACTGAGGAATAGTATAAAGCCTATAGGACATTGAGGAATTAAAGGTAATGACTTCAAGAGTGTAAGGAAAGAGTCAATGTTATGTGGTTGTTAAAGTGCAATACAGGAATTCAAATGTCTGGGGTTTAGTTGCCATCATATTGAAGACTGTTATGTAAATTTGAATGACTGTTTTCCAGAATTTTCAGATTTTGTTAGACCAGATGTAATAACTACAAGTAGGACCTTCTCTTGGATATTGCAATATTTAATTCTTTACTGGTTCTATGTTCCTTGGAATCCTCATCTGGAAATCATCATTACAATTAACTTTCACATATACCACCACATTTTTGTTAACATGACATAAATACAGATATTCTAGAAACCACTGCTAAAATCTCTATAAAGTGCTCAAAGAATAATCAGTTAAGTTGAAGAGACATAACTGTGGTTCTCTGGTTGCACGCCTGAAAACTGAAGGGTTGAAAGTCAGAAAGAATTCTAAAGAGGAGACCATCTCCCACTTTAAAAACAAAGTCCTTATTTATGCATCTCCACTCATTCAGTAAAATTCTTCTACATACACAAACAGAAATACATATTTATGTGCAAATTTTAATTCCAAGGTTGGGAGACATAATGGAGCCTAATTTTATTATACTAGATAATTTTCCTAGAGGTGCATTGATTTCACACTGTCAAACAAACTGCAAAATACATTATAACAAAACAATTAAAACTGCTGATAATTATTACAATTAACTTGCTGCTTCATACTAATGGAATGTTCAAGCATCCGAGAATTCCTGATTATCAGAAACTAATGGATGTTCAGAAAAGGATGTCATTTTCTGTAGCAATTTGTTCTTGGCCAATTTAATGCTCCCTCAAAACAGTTTTCCGTTCCCAAATGTCTCATTTGTGGCTCTACAAAGGAAAGAATCATGACAGTATTGTGTCAGTGCTTATTTTGTCATCAGAAGTCCCAGGTCTGTTCACTTTGCTGTTATGCCAGGAGCATATAATCCAAAATAAAAGAATCATAGAATCATTTTATGCATTCATTTGTTAAACAGAGCTGGAGGATTCTCATTTAAAGAAATGTTAAGTGTGAACTAATTCTACCGAAATGTAAGAGTTTTGGCTGAAAGAAGAACACTGATCCACTTTATCTTGCTGTATTTCTCTGTCATGCATGCTACTTTGCCTGTGTGAAACCTTCTTATTATACAGCTCTTGATCCCCATTGTGCTGCTGTAACACTTGTGATGCTGTTCCAGTGCCTGAACATGATGTTTTTCTATCAAGCACTCAAGTGGAGTTTTGCTATTCAAATCTGACCAGTTACTGCAGTAGCCCTTTGATAGAAAGAGCAAGCTGGGAACAGCAAAGGACAATCCCTTAAAGCTTATTTCTGTCCACATGCATTTTTTGCACTTACAGTGCCAGATGCACATCAATTGAATGTTGCCCTGAAGTGGAATATTTTCTGCAGGGGCTCATCCAGCTGGTTTGGCAACCACTTTATTGTGCCAGTGTTAAAACTCATGATACAATAATTTGCTTTATGAAGTACTTTTATATGCTTTTCAATAGGGAGCACTGTGATCAAGGGTAGCATCAATTCTATAGAACATCTCTTTTACAGAACAACTTTTCCAATGACTTATATCTGGGAAAAATACATATCTCAAAAGCCACAGTTTCTGAAAAACCATGAGACAATTAGATTATTTTCTGAGATTTGTATTTCCAGTATCTTCATGTTGTTATTCAGAGAAATAAAGTAATTAACAGGGACAAGCAAGTATTATTAATCATTTCTCCAACATCATCCACATAGTTTTGTGTATTGAACTCACTGGAGAATATCTTGTGGTGTAAAGGTCTTACTGTCTCTTAGAAATAAATAATACAATTAAAAAAATAAGCCTTCACTGCCTTATGAACGTGCCCATAGAAAACAAAAAAAAGTGAGTGAGAAGAGTTTGATATTCCTTCATTAGAAATGTTTAAGGTACGATACACTCTGAGGAGTAACAGTCTCTCTTTGAATTTCTAAATAAAATTTCAAATAAACTGGGGCAGAATTTCCAAGGATTACTTTAAGACCTTTAATCTTTTTTTAAAGTAGGAAATATATTAGTGTTTTGCTGATTTTTAAAGCAGGAAATACCCTAGTGCTTTGCTGAATCAGGGCCTAAAAGAGCAATCCAGTCACACTCTGGAACAAAAATATCACAGTGTGAAAAATATCCATAATGTGATTAAGAAGAAAAAGGTAATTTTGAAGCCTAAAAATATTTAAGAGTTGAAACTTTAAAGTGTTTCCACACCCAGGTTAAGAAATATATACCTTCACTAATACAGTCACCTAGTAACACAGCTCAGTTAATTACATAGCTTGAACAAACTGCTTTGTGGCACTGGGGAAAGAAGCAAGGAGCACCTAAGTCCGTCCTGGATTTTAATGCCTGAGCAATATTTCTTACAAAACACCACAGCTAACAGTGACTGAAGGCAGAAGTCTTCATCATGCAAAATTTCTTTTACACGTATCTTGAGAAGGAACCAAGCATCTCAGCAGTTCTGTGGTAAGCATTGTTCGGTGATAAAAGCACAGAATGGGGGAAGATTTGCCAGCAACTGAGTAGAGAAACTGCCTATTGTTGTACCTGACAGTTCTCATTGAAAAACAAACTTTTTTGTAAATAATAAAGGTGGAAAAAAATAAATCCTTGTCCATCAGAAACTTCTCCTCTGAATGGGAAGAACATATCATCCTGAATATGGAGGGTTTTTTATATGTTGGAATTACATTACAACATATTGTGCCAAAAGGCATGAACACCTCATTATCGTACCTACTTCTATATATTAGAGTTCAGTGTGTCAAATGAAATCACCACCTGGTTGCATATTTACACTGAGTTACCTAATATAGCTATGATTTTGACAACAGACTTTAGGTGGTGTCAGATAAAAAAAAAATTCCTCTTTCATCTTAATTTCAAAATAGAGAATTAAAATACCAGCGAAAAACGCTTTTCAAGAACTTTGGAATACTCTGGGCTAGGATATCAAAACTCTATTAGCCTCTTCTTCTTCTCCGAACAAATGTGGGCTCACATCTTTAGCAAATATCTGAGAACATCTGAATTGTACTACAATTTCTAGCAAAATGTTCTTTTATGATTTTTATTTTTACTATGGTGTCTTCCCAGGCTGTCATAAAGAGTTCCTTAGAATGATTCACATTTTAGCAGAGCTATGGATATGTAAAACATGAATTAGACTTACTAAAAGACATAGAATCAGAATGTAAAGCAGAGAAAATACTTTTTCAAGGAGCTGTGAGGTTCACTGTAGCCTCTGAACACAATTCAGCTTTTGGGCTTACTACTTCACAGAAATTGCACAAGGTACCAGACAGGGAAAATAGATGCCACACTAGCATCTTTCTCTGCTGCTTTCAATTAAACATATCCTAGGTTCACGAGTTTGACTTGCTTAGACAACTTATTTGTGTTTGCAACACATTCATTTTTTAATTTTTTCTCTTCTCTAAGAGATTTTTCCATATATTCCCATGAATCAGATGGCAGATGTAAGGTATCACATCTTGTTTCTGACATTTCAGTACTCTTTTTAAACCTGAAGGCCATTACCACATTCAAGGATCTGAAATGCTCATAACACACATTTTAATTCTGGCTACATGACAGACCAAACTAGGAATGAAAAGATGAAGACATGTCATCACAGATCCCTGGAAGAGCAGCAGGAGGCATTGAAGGTAAACACAGTAACAACACATCCCAGCCCAAGATTTCAGCTGGAAAATGAGCACAAAGATGCAAGTCCCAGATGAGCCATATGACACTATTAAGCACAGAGAAAACTTCTATTTCCTAATATCAAGACAGTCAAAATCAGCTTCAATAGATGAGTTTTTAATGCTTCATTGTTCACGTAAGAATGCCCCTCCCTAAAAAGAAAAAAAAAAAAACCACAAAACCAAATCAAAAATTCTTGAGGCTTTTGGCAGGCTAAGCTAAAAAGATTGCTAACTGTAGGTAAATGGGAAAAATTCTTTTAATTTGGGCATTTCATGAAGGACACAATTAAGAGAAGTAAGATAGCTGAATTACTTTTCACTTCCTGTGGTGAATTTTAAACACCCAGAGAAATAAAACTCTTATCATCACCTTAAACAGTTTGTGGTCAGCCTTGTAAATGGGCTGAAGCAGGTGTCCTGAGAGTGTGGGACAAAGGCAGAGAGTCAGACTCAAGTTTTTGGCTTCCCCACTGAACTGAGTCTCAGATAGGTCATGGAGTGGAATCACACAGATCTTTTAATAAAGTATTTGAAGCAAGAGGGTATTTTCCATTGTTCACATCACTTCTGGAGGCACACAGAAAGATAATTTGCATCTCCAGTGGGAAAAGACTTGCCTTTTTCTCACAGGAGTGTTCATCTGGCATTTTTTTTTTCATGGCCAAAGTCACTTGAGAACAAATGTGATGGATACAAGAGTAATCAAGCAGTGAGTAAACCTGATGAGTGCATTTCACATCTGAGGCTTGTTTCCCTTCCTCTGTCCCAGGCTAAAGTAACTGTGAATGATTTTAATTGATCTGCCATAGAATGTCATAGCTTAAATGAGTTCAAAAGATTTCGATACAATCCGTAGCACATCACAAATACTACATTTATCTACAGTCATTTCTGTAGTCTTAAATCTGAGACATGTAGATAAGATGACAGGTGTAGCATGAAAGAATAAAATATAGTAGAAATCAATTACAGTCAAGTAATTTTTCTTCCTTAAGCCAGATTTTTATAAAAGAGAAATTACTACAACAAAAGTGACTATAATTTCCTTAATGACTGAAAGATCTACATATTTTCCCTAAAAACTAAATTTCATTCTTTCAGTGTAAATTAGAAATAAATTCTCTAGTTTTCCATGATTGCTATAGTTCATCACATTGAAAACTGTGCCACCTGCACCGAGAGAGATGCATTCAGTAACTCATGTCCTAAACAATCAGATGTAATTAATATGATAGTCACAATTAATATGATGTTTTCACATCTAAGATGAAACAGGCAGATGGTGACAAGAGTCTAGCATGCATCTGGTATCACATAATAGGAGCCCGGCAAAGATTCTTTTTCTAGACTTCCTATTTACATATTTGATTAAGTAAAATCATAGAATCATTGAATTGTTTAGGTTTAAAAAGAAGTCTAAGATCATCAATTCTAACCATAAACCTAACATTGCCCAATTCACCACTAAACCATGTCCCTAAGTGTCACATCTAGACGTCTTTTTAATACTTCCAAGGGTAATTACTCAACCTCTTCCCTGGGCAACCTTCTCCAATGCTTAACCACCTTTTCACGCTTTTTCTTCATATCCAACCTAAACACCTCCTAGAGCAACTTCACGTCATTTCCTCTTGACCTATTGCTTGTTATCTGGGAGAAGACTGACCCCCACTTTGCTACAGCCTCCTTTCAGGTAGTTGTAGAGAGCGATAAGGTCTCCCCAGAGCCTGCTTTTCTCCAAGATAAACAACTCCCGCTGCCTCAGCCAATCCTCATCAGACTTGTGCTCCAGACCCTTCACCAGCTCCATTGCCCTTCTCTGGACTCGCTCCAGCACCTCAATGTCTTTCTTGCACTGAGGGGCTCAGAACTGAACGCACGATTCAAGGTGCAGCCTCACCAGTGCTGAGTACAGGGGGACAATCGCTGCTCTGATCCTGCTGGCCACACCATTGCTGACACAGGCCAGGATGCAAGCGGCCTTTTTGACCACATTGCTTTGGGTTCAGCCAGCTGTTGACCAGCATTCCCAGGTCCTTTTCTGCTGGGCAGATTTCCTGACACTCTTCTCCCAAGCTGTAACATTGCAGGGGATTATTGTGACACAAGTGCAATTTGGCCTTGTTGAAATTTGTACTGTTGGCCTTGGTCCATTAATCCAGCCTGTCCAGACCCCTTTACAGAGCCTTGCTACCCTCCAGCAGATCAATGATCCCACCCAACCTGACGCTGTTTGCAAACTGACTGAGGGTGTACTTGATCATCTTGTCCAGATCACTGATAAAGATATTAAACAGGACTGGCCCCAGTACTGAGTCCTGGGGAACACCACTGTGACTGGCCATTACTGGATATAATTCCATTCACCACAACTGTCCAGAACTGTCCATCCAGCCAGCTGCCAGGAGAATGCTGCGGGAAACGGTGCTGAAGGCTTTACTACAGTCCAGACAGAAAACAACCACCACCTTTCCCTCATTTACTGGGCAGATGACTCTGCCATCCAAGGACTTGGCGATTTCTCAAGTAGGATTGAGAAGCAGGATGTGCTTCTCACAAACCCATGCTGGCTGGGAGAAAATGCTTTGGTTGTACTGTACATTGCATAATGACACTCACGATGATCTGCTCCATGACCTTTCCCAGCACCAAGGTCAGTCTGACAGCCCTGTAGTTCCCTAGATCTTCCTTCTGACCCTTCCTGTAGATTTTCTAACTTTAAGTCAACAGGGACCACTAGAATACCAATTCCTGCAGCAAAACTCAGTGGGACTTATATTTTCAAATTTAAAGCAGTGTCAGAAATACATCAATTGTCTATGTATCATTTATTAATTGAACTTCTACTACTATGAGAGATTCTTATTCCTAATGATGTAGTCTATTGTATTGCTGAGAATGGTATTTTTACATGACTTGAAAAGGCTGGCTCTGTTTTTAAGATGGTGGGGTATATGATTTCTATATTTTATATTTGAAACTAGAAGATTACCTTTAGACTACTCCTCTCACTTTTGAGAGAAGCTTTCATAAACTCTTCAGTAAAAATTTTACATCTAAGTAAAGTATTCAGCAGCCTGACTCTGTATCCTGTTGTTACATTTCCAAGTCCTTCTTACCTTGGAAAATTCAGCCAGAGGAGAAGGAAATATCTCTACAGTTTTAATAACAGTTCAGTTTTTTGAGCTTTCATTATGTATGAAAATTACATCCTGTAAATCCATCTCCTGCATATATTTCATGTCTCTCTTTCATGTTAAAGTTGTTCCATTTTTTTATGAAGTAATTATCATTGGGTTATAGCAACATCCAGAATGACCCTTCCCTTCTGTCAGTTTTGAAACAGAGGATTCAATATAAGATCTGATCCTAGATACTAAGTAATTCAGTCTCTTCTTTCATGGATATTTTTTTTTTATTCTTTATAATTGCATTATTTTCTTCTAAATATTGCATTGGGCCATAAAAAAATACATGCTTTTTTTTTTTTTTTGTGCCAGTCTGCCTCGATAGTTGAGGTAATGTAGAAGCAGTAATCCATTCTCTTCACTATCACACGTCTGTTTTCCTTCAATTACTGTATTCTCGCAAATAACAGTGCTTATTTCCTGTGGTGTTCATTCAGGTTTCTTTTGGAGTTTTCTTGGTTGCTATTTGGTTCTTTCCCCAGTAATTTCTACAAACAGGAAGTAGATCCGTTTTGCATTATGGGTAAAAATGCATCCTGGTCAAAGTTATTGCTGTATATAAAAGTATTGACTGACTATTTCAGATAAATTCATGTGAATTTGTAAGAATTTTATTTCCTAATAAGATTTCTATGAGACTAGAACCTCATATGAGGCACTACTATTAAAAACTCTTTATCAAGTTGTTTTTAGTGGTGTAACACTGGATCAAGTGGTTGTGAGTGACTCAGCTGAAATGAACCAAATAAAAGCAATTCCATAATGAAGGTTTTAAATTCTGAAGAGAAAACCTGTGGGAGCTGAATTTAATGTACCACAGATTTAGAATTTCCCTAAGCCATAAAGCACAGGAATTTTCTTCAATTTTCAAGTTGAAGTGGAGGAAACTTGGTGAAAAGGGCCTCAAACCTAAATGGATGAAATTAGTGTCTTCAAAAGTGAGAAAAACAGAAGACCTGCTAGAAAGGAAAAAAGGGTTTAATCAGTAGTGAAAGTTATGTGTTACAGGTCAATATGTTTAGAGAAGAAGTGAGAACTGCAAAAGTCAAGATAAATTAGATCTTGCAAAAGATATTAAACAAATACTGAAAAGTTTCTTATCCACATAATTAAAAATAGATCAAGGAAAAAGATTAAATATAATCTAGATATGGCCCCAAAACTTGAATTAATATTTTGCCTCAGTTTTAAGTAAAGTTGATGGCATTGAGCAAATTAGAAGAGGCAAGCTGCCTTATAGAAATCAGGCTCTACAAATGTAAATTAATATAAGTAAGGTGCAAAAAAATCTCAGTAGATATTTAATGTACTCAGTCTGACGACATTATAATCCTTATCCGAAAGATAATATGATCTCTTGGGTAATTCATCTTTCATATGAGTGTAGATCCTGGGTTTAGTCCATATAGTACCAGTGAAGTTTTGAAAATAAAAGTATTATTTAGGCAGCTATTGTTACCTAATGATTTAAAAGTAATTTGAAAGAAAGAATGATTTAAAACAGATGATAAGGTAAAAAGCCCCAATAAAAATTGTGTTGGCCAGGATAATACACTGCCTAGATGTTCTTCACATATGATTTTAAATTAATCAAAGGTAAATTAAACGAGGGGGAAGTGACCAATGCAGACCTCAATGAAAATTTGTTACTATAAGGTATGGGAAAAAAAAATGGATAGAGCAGAAGGTCTTGCAATTTGAGAATAATAACTATACTTTGAGCTATAAGTTAGGATTCTATCATTTTGAAAGGACAAAATGGAAATAATTTATTTGACAGCAGGATAACTATGGACCATGGAAGTGAAATGCTTGCGAAACAGGGATATCAATTGGAAAATGCAGGAATGAGGGAGAGACACCTTTTTTAACAGATTCATGTGTGGACTCCTTCACCGGGACAAAGCTGTCTTTGTCAGTTGAAAGGTCTACCTTTGGATTTTTAGCATACTCTTAAAATGTGCTAATTTAAAGTGGCATTTAATAAAGCTATGTATTTTTTATCAAATGAAAAACCAGAAATAGAATAATAGATACACTTTTTTAAGAAGAATAACAATACAAATTATTCTAGTATATATTTACTGTTCCAAAATTGCACTACAGATACCATAATAATGACATCAAAAAATATATATAATGACATAAACGTAAGCACAGAAATCAGTATTTTGGCAATATTTGAACATATATGTGTCTGGGATTGATGTCAGTTTCTCTTCTAAGTAGATCTTATTCACCATTTCTCATAAATTATTATTTACATAGAATATGAAACTTAGCAACTCACTTATAAATAATAATGTGATTAGCCTCATCTTTTCAGATCGGATTTCTGAAAAAAAAAAAAAAAGCCAGCCACAAAGACACAATCTCTGCATCAAAGTTTTCAACTCAAGATTCGAGCAAAAAGTTTACAGAAGTGTGTTGTGCAGAGAGATGGTGTCAAAACTGAAAAGGCAAAGAAAACTTGTTGTCTGCTGTCACATCTGTTGACCTTATATTTCTTTCCTAAGACAAAATATGCCGTACATATCTCATGTACTTTTACTTTCACATTCCAAGTCTGATTCCCTATTTCAAGAGAATTAGGGAAGAAATTCATTTTTTAAAACTTACAGAATTCAAAACATGGTTTAACAGCACTTGACTGACCAAAGGGGAGACACAGTCTACCAAAATCCAAATAAAATTATTTTTCCAGAGGGAGTTCTAGTGTAACTATCTGCTGAGAAATAATTCATAAGTTAACATTTTTCACTGACTATTGCTCTCAGGTGCAACTCAACAAGGAGCATTCTGTTAAAACTTATACTCAAAAACCCTTTCAATTTCTGAATACAAAGATGAAAAGAAGGGTGATAAAGCTTCTAAATTTTTTATCTCTTAGGCTGCTGCCTCTAGTTTCTCGATGCCAATGGCACACTTGAATGTATCGTTTTATTGGCTAGAAATAACTTATTTTGGTAAAACTTTTAAAAGGAAAAATTATTTGGCATTCTGCACAGATTATTACAAAACCTTAGAAGAACCAATTGCAAAAAACCACAGAAATGTTGTGTGAAGTTTCCTTTCAGGAAAATCAAGCCTACTTACTAATGTTTTGCCATTATGCCTTCCAACTCTTCCCTAAACACAACCTAGCATAACTGCTTGATCAGATGAACTCTTGTTTTCCAACCACCAAGACACAGCTCCATATTTACAACAATCTAATTCAAAACCTTTACATCCTCGAACATTTTAGGATCAGACACGAATATGATATGATAAATATCAGTCTGGTATAGAATTTTACAGTATTTCAACAAAAGATGTCTGGTATGTTTTCTGCTGTTCTGCCTGTTCCTGTATTCAAAAAAAATTGTTTACGTATTTGAATTAAAGAAGTAATTTACCCCTCTCAAGGAGAGTTCCTACAGCTTTTATAGACTTCCATGGATTAATTGCATGCTAGCTCTTTTTTGTAGCAAGGTTTACTGAAAATTAAACTGATCTACAGAGTCCCTCACAGTAGTAATTTGACAAACAAGGATATCAGCAGTACCCATATAAATGAATAAAAGTATAATATCAAATTGTTTAGAGACAACATACTACTTCTAACTCTAAATTGAACAATGATATTATAAGCCTTAATGACATGATAAATTAACATACATTCAAATTCTTATATTAAAAATTATCTGAGTAAATTAAATAATTCTCTTGTGTTATCTTCACCTATGTATTTTTTTATGAACTTTGCTGTTAAATAGTTATTTTGGGGATTGAAATGGAATAAATTCCTGGAATAAAGCACTCTTCTGACATGATGCACTATTCACAGGACCTTCATGACTCCTCTTACAAGCTTCAAAACTAGTACTTTTAGAGTGGAACTGATTTTTCTTGTTTTATTTGGCAGAAGTGAACTCCTCAAGAAAGGTATTTTTCCTCAGATGTTATTTTCTCTACAAGTTCTCTGAGACTATTGACAGGATATTCTAAAGTGAAAATCAATGTGAGTTGCAACAGTTTTGAAAGAAAGGCCAAAAAATCCAAAAAAATTAAAAACTATGGTGCTTCTTTCCTACCAAAATGTTGTAACTGGTTATCTCTGCTTTTCCTGTGCCTACGACTGGGTGTGAATTACTAAAACTACAGTTTATGTAAAACTAAGCAATGGACTGGGTCAGACAACATCTAGGCAATCTTGACATCCTCAAGTACATGGGCCTTGGTGGAATGCATCCATGAGTGCTGAGAGAGCCGGCAGACACCAAAACAGGACCACTCACGATCATCTCTGTAAGGTCATGGTGATCAGTTCAGGTGCTTGAGGACTGGAAGAAAGTAAATATCACCCTAGCCTTTCTAAAAGAGAAAGAAGGAGGACCCAGGGCACTACAAGCCAGTCAGCCTCGCCTCAATCCCCAGAAAAGTGATGGAGCACCTCATTCTGGAGGTCATCTCTGTTCACATGGATGGCAAGAAGATGATCAGGAGTATTCAGCATGGATTGACTAAAAGCAATTCATGCTTGACCAAACCATGCTTGACTTGTGTGATGAAACAACTACCTGGATGGATGAGGGGAGAGAGCAGTGGATATTGTCTACCTCAACTTCAGCAGGGCTTTCAACACTGTCACAACATCCTCATAGGCAAACTCAGGAAGTACAGTGAGTGGACTGAGAACTGGCTAAACAGCAGATCCCAGAGGGTTCTATTCAGTGGCACAGGGTCTAGTTGGATGCCTGTGTCTTGTGGTATTCCCAAAGTTTGGTACTGGACCCAGAATTGTTCAACTTATCCATCAATGTCTTGGATGAAGGGGCAGATGTCTCCTCAGAAATTTTGCTGATGACACAAAGCTGGGAAGAGTGGCCAGTACCCCAGATAGCTGTCCAGCCCTGCAGAAGGACCTTGACAGGCTGGAGAGATGGGCGGAGAAGAGTAGTCCTAAATTCAACAGGGGCAAGTGCAGAGTTCCACCCCTGGGTAAGAATAATCCACTAGTACAGGCTGGGGAATGGTCTACTGGAAAGTAGCTCTGCAGAGAAGGACCTGGGGGTCCTGGTGGACAACAAGCTGTCCATGAGCCAGCAGTGCTCTCTGGCCAAGAAGGCCGATGCTATCCTGAACTGCATTAGGAAAAGCATTGCCAGCAGAATGAGGGAGGTCATCCTGCCCCTCTACCCATCCTGATCTGAAAAGACACATCATCTACCAAAAACAAATAAAATTTCTTTATAAAGTAACCTGTAATCATGGCCCCAAGAGACTCAGTGGGAATTTTATCATTGTTTTCAGTGGTGTCAGGTCTCACCCATAATAAATAGTGGTGGTAGGGGAGGCATAAGTAATTCTGCCAGGTGACTTAACAGCACTTTGCAGCCTACTTGCTGTAAAGTATCCTCCTCCAGGCAAGAAAACTCTAATTTTACAAGGTGACATGAACACAGGTTATAGAGACTATGCATGTTTATTCCCATATATAATACTGCTGATTTTTCCCTTACTGGAGTAAAGATCTGGTTATCCCCAGAGATATCCCAATGTATTTCTTTAGACCAGACTTTAATCCCTCTGCTGATCCATCATTTCTTGGGTCTATTTCACTTGACAAGGCCTTGACCAAAGCCATACTCCAAAATTCTCTAATCAAGAGCTTGTAATTTATTGCTCACAAACAACTCTAAGACCTATGCTCCCACCTATGAACCACAGGTCATGAATCTTGGCATTGTATTAGAGCTTGATTGCAGCCAAAAATTCTCAGATAACTTTTCAAAACAACACATTAGCAGACACACTACTTATACTGCATACACTTAGTTTTCATCTGTCAAATAAAATCCATCTAACCTTGATTGTGTGCTAGCTGAAGTGTGCACACAGCACAATCATGGAAACAATGAGTATAAACTCATTTATTGCCTTCAGGATAACAGATTTGTTTCAGTGCTCTGAGTAAAATATGTTCATCCAGGAAAGCAAAGGAGAAACCCCAAAAGATAGCCTTTTCCCTATTCTGCAGAGCTGCATTCCAGGTCCTCTCCCAGAGAGCACTTCTGGTGCTCATTTGGTCAAGACACCTATTAGATGCAGGAATAAATCTAATAGCATAAATCTTTAAAATCAATGTAACTTTTAAGATCATCTCCTGGCTCCATTCTGAAAAGGTTCATTGTGGAGTTTATTTTTCATCTTTCACTTCCAGTTTTTCCCACTGTTCTGTGGAGCTTGCCAAATTTCCTGTTTTAAAGACATCCATACCTATTGTAAAGTGGGTTTGAAAGGCCTAAGAGCAGGAAGAATAAAAATTATTTAAACATAAATCTATCTGGTCTTGAGATGCATACTGTATTTGAGGCTTTTTTTTTTAACCAGTAGTTACTGTGATATTTAAAAAAATGTATGCTATTAATTTACACATGGTCATGTAAAAAGATCTATTTTCAAATGTGAAACTGAGCGTGCACTGTATTGTTAAGTATTTTTCTATAGTAGCTGCATTTTTGTTCTCTTTCATCTTAATTTTTTTCCCCTGGTAATATTTTTGTTAAATGACATGCTTGTCATTTAGTATGTAGTGCACCTTCAACATGTATTGCTTGATAAATACAGAATTAAGTTATTTAAAAAACACATACAATGTAAAACTCATTACTAGAAATCCAAACTGGTTTTATATTGCTTTATGCCTTCTGATGGTTAATAGTCCCTGCAACCAATTACACAATTTAGAGGTTGAATTATATTTAATATTTAGGGTTTACTTTTCATTAAGTACTACTGCAACAAGGGTAAAACATTTACTGGACGAATGCAAGATTTCTTTATTCTACAGTTCTGTCATAATTCATTTCCCTGATGTCAAGTATAAAAGAAGGTCATTTTAAAACAAAACTAACTAACTAACTAACTAAGCAAACAAAAAACAAAACAAAACAAAACAATTTAAAAAAAGGGCAACCAATAAAAAAAAGCAGGTTAAATAATAATAATAATGATAATATTCCGATGGCATTTTAACTGATTTTACATTTCTACGTGAATTAAGATACTTTGATTTTCTTTCTTCATATATCAGAATTGCATGCCTTGTTTTATTGGCACTGTATTACTGCTTATTTTTACCCCTCCCCTTCATTGTTCTCACTTGCTAATGTCAACCTCCTTCTTTTGTCACATTCTGAGGAAGATGCCAAATGAAAGCATCATCAGCACATACATAAGTCTTCAATGACTGAGTTCCCATCGCTGGGAAAATCAAGGCACTGATATTTAAATACAAAATCCTTTATTTGACAAAGCCAATCTGGCAGTTCTTTACCTTCCAGAAAAACTGTACTCCCAGTCTAACACAAAGATGAGCCTTTTGGGTTGCTGATGGTTAAACCAAGCTGCTAGGAAAGCTGGAGAGAGGATCTGACTCCCAGTTGCCTCTGCTAGAGAAATTAATCCTGGAATTTAGCATCTGGATCCTTCAACTGCCAAGCTTGCCCCAGTTGTGTGTTTCATTGCTGGGCTAGATTAAAAAAAAGAATGATGAGCAGGAGCAGGTTCTGCTCCATCAGTGACAAAATAAAAGGAGAACAAATATCACAAAAACAAAACCCAAAAATCTAGGAATAAAAAAACTTAAATCAAGTGTGTCTTGCCATTGCATGTGTATGCTAATCCACACTGAAACAATGCCCTGCTTTAAAGCTATGTCAAGAAAAGTCAGCCATGTCTGTCAGTTTGTTTTTGCAAACAGTGTGGAAGTTAGAGGTGGCAAATTTCTGCAGGTTCAAACTCCTATTAAGGTGCCAACTGTCAAGTTTTTCTTTGAGCACACAGGTTTATAGAATGCATTTTGTTTCAGGGTGAGGGCAACCCTCATCAAGCATTCCACTCTCCTGTACACTCACAGTAATGTGATTTCAAAATGCAGATGTGCTGCACCTGCTAAAATAAAATCCAGATATGGGTGTAGTTCCCCTTACAAAGTTCATACAAGATATTCTAGGGATTTGAGCTAGTCCCATCATAGTTTGGAGTCCATCTGTGAAGCTGGAAGTGTATCTAGATTCTAAAATCCCGACATCACAATTCAAGTCAAGATCCTTGTATTTTTATTCGCGTAAATGTAGGATGCTCAGAAGCACATTTTGACATCTTGCCTATCCATATGTTTTAACTGCAACATTTTGGATTTTAGCCTTACCCAAAACTCAGTAAAATTGTCCTTTGCTTTTCTCTTCCTCAAAACAAACTTTGAGAGCTTCAATCATACCATCATAAGTCAAAAAATCTTGACAAAACATCACTGATCCACCATATTTATGGCACAGATGAAGTGAATCAGCAAGGTGAGATAATAGAATTTGTTTTTAGAGAAGTCTCTCAGAGATAATAACCTCCCTGGTGAGGTCTATCGGATTTAGAGGGAAGAAAAATTAATCCAGCTCCATAGTTTCTGTAAATAGTTTGCAGCTGTAGTTTTATGTATTACTGTGTGTATGCCACATCTAAGGGAGATGCTGTCTTGATGGCAGAAAATGTATCTCCTTGAACTGCTACAATCTGCCATAGGCAATGATAATTTATTTATTTGCCTTATAGAGAGGCCAGGACACATAGAAATTGGTGATAAGAAGAAATAAACACTGAGAGAAGTAACAGGATGAGAAGTCTATAAACGCTATTCAGCTCTTCTTGTCGATGCTGGAACAGTCTGTAAATAAGTATAGATCAGAAACTGTGCTACAATGCTCAGATTAGCAGATACCCTGCTTTCCCTAGATAGATCACAGAGTAGAACACACTACTCAGTCCTTTTCTCTACAAATCTATAATGCTTCCATTTTTTCTTCAGTATAAGACAATAATGCCTACTGGCTTAATATCAACATTGTGCCGTGGTTGGGTGGCCAGACTGTATCCAGAACACTCTTTTAATGTTACACTTGGGCTGGTATATTTGCAAATATAAGCACAGGGACAAAAAAGCAGAAAATTGCTTCTGTAGTTAGTACAGACAAAAAAATAAATTTTTAAATTTGTCCCTTACTCCGTGGTTTGGTCAACATCGCTAAGACTTGCAAAAGTTTCGATTTCTCCTACATGACATTGTTCTTTAGATGATGCATTTTAAAGAAATACCATTTCTGAGACACTGGAGTCAAGCTGTTTTAAACATCCAGTTTTCATTTTTCTAAGTAGGAAAGCAGAAGATATCCAAATAGCCACTCATTTTGAAAATTCAAGTGGTTGGAGGCTAGGGGAGGAAGTTTTCCTTCAGGCCTTGTAGTGCTGTAGATGAATCTCTGCTGTCCTGTTCACCTCCACAAGCTCCAGAAGCACAGCCTGACTAACCATGGCCTGTAGGTGAATCTCAGCTCCAGCATGTGGAATACCTCCTCTCCCTCCTTCTCCAGTGACCTTGGTGTCTGCAGAGTTGTTCCTCTCACAGTTTCTCATGTCACTTTTCTCTGCCACAATCACATCTGCGCAATAACTTTATTTCACTTCCAAAATACGCTTTCACAGAGACATTACAATCATTCCTGATTGGTTTGATCTTGATGGGTCCATACTAGACACGGTTAGCATTGGCTCTCCTGGACATTGGAGAAGCTTCTGGCAGCTTCTCACAGAAGACACACCCCTAACTCCCCCCACCATCAAAACTTGGCCATGCAAGTCCAATACAACAGGGTATCAGACAGAGAAAAACAGAAAATTGATGATTTTGAATATAAATAGATCCAAGAAACTTACAAGAAAAACAAGGAAAAAACTTACAGGGGAGGTAAATAAGTAGGATCCAGACTGTGCAGAAACTGCTCAGTTTAAATTTTGCTGGCTGAAAAGCAAAGACCCTTTTAACCAGGGTGATTTCTTTTGGCGGTTTTAGTTTTTTATATTTCTGACAAAATAAAGCTTTAAAAATTGAAAGATATAAGGATTGATTATGTTAAGTTTAGTATCCTCTAAAGAAAGAATGGATCAGTTGCACTCCATGGCCTTGGTTGCCCAGGGGTAGCACTATCATTTTTGTAAGCTTTGTCCAGATTCTTAAAACAAGTACAAAAGAAACTTTGGCATAATCTAGGCAATTTGATTGTAGACTAAAAAAGACTATTAAAAAATACAGAAATTATCCATCAAAGAAAGAAAATTTATACTGTCTCAGAAGGATGTAAAGAGTAAGTCAATAATATGGGACAACTCAAAGATACAAAGTAAATAGAACAAACTATAGCTGGTACTAATTCTAGAAATTTGATGGGGAGATCATAAATATGTATATGTCTTCTTGAATCATGCAATTTAATCAAGAAATGAAATTTATTAGCTGATGAGAAATGTTGAAGAGGTGGCAAAATATCTCTCAGAATAGAACCTGTGTTCTAATCAGACCAGAAACACATATTCCATCAAGCAGATGAGTCAAACTGCAGTTCAGTAACTCCAAAACCACAAGCTAGATATAATGAATCGCCCTTGCAAAACAGGAGGGCGTTGTCCACCTCCACAAAACATTGTGAGGACAGTCTTTTCTATACTGCTTTGTTCTGCGTCATAAGCCGTGCCATTGACGAGAAGATGCAATAATAGTGCCTAACTAACCTAGATACACTGTAACGTGTAAATTTAGGCCTGGTTTCCAGAAGGAAATTTTAGTCTTAGAACTAGGTAAGCACATTTACCCTATATAGGAGGAATGAAGATCATCTCAGAAGGATAATGAAAAAAAACTCATATGATGAACAAGAAGCCAAATATAAGACCCAAGGAAGTGCTGATCACTAAACTTGTCAGGAATTAAATACTGTGTCTGGAATTTGAGACTCAAAGACCTAGGCACCCTTCTTCATTTTGGATTCATGTCTGAATTCATTCCTGGATCTAGACTGCAATTACTGCTTTTTTTTTCAAAGGATGAGATATCCTGGATAGGGCTTTTGGAAAAAGGAACAGTGCTTGTTGTGAAAAAAAAAAAAAAAAAGGGTTAAACCCTTCTATCCTAAGGATTTCTCATTCCTTTATTCATAATTTTTTTATGTTTTCCCAATGACTACTCCACTGTGCAGCTTTTGACCAGGATAGAGTTGCTAAGCAGGGCTTACACAGAGCCAAGGCCTTTTCTGCCACACTGACAAGGAAGTTCGGGGTGCGAGGGTGGTTGGGAAGTGACATCTGACCCAAGCTGACCCGAGGGATATTCCAGACCATATGACATGACATCACGCTCAGTACATAGGGTGAGGGGGGTAAAAGGAGGAAGCAGAGGACATTTGGAGTGATGGTGTTTATCTTCCCAAGTCACAGTTATGTGTGATGGCTCCCTGCTCTCCTGGAGATGGCTGAACATCTGCATGCCCTTGGGAAGAAGTGACTTATTTCCTTGTTTCGCTTTGCTTGTGTGTGCTGCTCTTGCTTTACCTATTAAACTGTCTTTATCTCAACCCACAAGTTTTATACCTTTTATTCTTCCGATTCCCTCACCATCCTGCTGGTGAGGGAGTGAGCAAGAGGCTTTATGGGGCTTGGCTGATTGCTAGGGTTATACCTCCTCCACATATAACCAAAAACTGTCAGAAAATAATATATTATGATCCCCTGGTTGGGGACAACTTCGACAACTGTAGTATGCAGTTACTCTTCCTTAGAACGCTCTTCCTGATCCTGCACATCACCTACAGTTCTGCAGTGTTACAGTGGTACAGTATTAACAGAAGCAGGGATCTATGCCTCCACACAACTCCACCTGACTCACCCTTTGTTGCATGCTTCATAAATTGAGTTTTGAAGTGGCTCTTGGCAAATGAGAATTCTAGAATTCATCTCCTTTGTACTAAAAAAATCAGAAGGACTAAGATCTTCTGTTTCTTTGCGTGATTGCCCTTCCTACAAGGGGAGAGAAAAGTGAGGAGGGAAGGAAAAAAATTATTCCAGTTAGATTTTAAAAAGAAAGAAGATTCAGCAGCATTTTATTACATGCTCAATTCAACTTTGTTCAGTTCCTGTCCTAGATCTCATGAACCTGTAGGTGGGTGATCTTACCCTGAGCAGTTCTGGGTACGCGCAAAAAGAAGAAATTATAACAGTAGGGACTTTGTCAGCTGGACACAAAGATTGAATTTTAAACATTTTTACATAAAGTGAACATTAAGCAACAATTTCTCTACATAATAATACTGGCTGTAGTGTACATTTGCACTATTCAGCAGATAGAGGGTTCCCAGGAAGGAGAATGCATGTTCCTTGGCAAGCACTCCATACAGTTTAAATCTATTACACTCTATATGAATTAAAATGAGTCCTAAAATACTTGTTGATCAGTTTCATACGTATCAGAGCCACAGTCAGCATCTGGTATCCAGCTCTACAGAATAGCCCAACTTATCTGCTTCATATTCCATGTGGCATCACCCCAAGGACCTTTTGGAATATACATATAAGACAGACTTGAAAATGACAAATTCAGGACCATGACATTACCTTCTAGTGCATTTCAAAAATCACTCAAAATTGGCACCATGTCATTTGGAAAAGTGTCTGGACCAAAGCTTAAAACTATATACAATTTTTTTTGACAAATCTGAGTCTTTTTTCTGGTGACTAGTACTCCTTGAAACTAAATTTTGAGGACTAATATTGAAAGGTTCTCACCTTTTAAAATGTTAAAAAATGCAAAAAAAACCTGTAGCTAAACAGCCATTTAGAATCTCCAACTACATATAACCCACAATAGATTCTTAAGTTCATACACAAATGGCATTGAAACATTGCTTCAAAAATCCAAATAAAATTAAAATATGATTTTTCTTATATTTAGGCAAAATTAGCAAAACTGATCTATAATAACTGGATAAAAAAGGCTAAACTGTGAAATTACATACCCTTCAACAGATAGCAAATTTACACAGAGCAACGGAAAGGACTAAAAATTTAAAATATAATTTAAATGAAACAAATGCAGCATAAGCAGGTCCACATGTTGAATGGTAAAAGGTATTTATCATTCAGAATAAGAAACATTATTGACATTCCTGAAACAGGTAAAAAAATAAATTATCCTGAAAAAGTAAAGATGTGGAAGCTATCCACATCTGGATATTCCTATTATAAATAAAATATATTTTTAAATGTCATTACAAATTAATCAGAAACATAGTAAAAGTTCATTTAATGAAACATTGTTAATAGCCATCTAGAATCTGCCTGTGGACATGAAATCTATTAATATAGGAGACCTGTGTCTCCTGAACCTCATCACTGGTGGTCACTCCTCAGAAATAATCTGTTTCAATAGTAGTTTACCCCTTTTCTGTATGTTTTTATTTGACTATCATTTATGTAAAACATAAGGAATTGGGTCTTGTAGCTTCAGATACGGGTTATAATCCTTTTTCATTCAAATGAATCTTTTAGTTAGATTCAGGAACTGAATAATATAAAAATAAATCTTTTTACTACATCAGTACAATAATGAGTTTCAATGACAACTAAAGCTCCATATTGCCTAAAAAGAAAATAATAATTTTATAAGCTGCAAAAAGAAGCAAGAGGGATGATTAATTCTGGCATCCTTAGAAAGAAATGAAAAAAAATTATATCTCACCAGACAAGGGAATTGTCCACCTCCATGTAGCTACTAGATAAAAAAGGAAGAGTAGGAAAAAGTATTTCGGACAGAGAAACACTCATGCAAAGAAAAATAATAGATCATTGAGTCTTATGGAATGCTTCTGAAGAACTTGACAAAGTATTATTTGGCAAAATAGAATCATAAATGGCATTACTTATAGAAATTAGGAAATAAGCTTTGACTTTAATTACATATATGTATGTCTATATAAAGTCAAGTACATCAAAAAACATAGCCCTGACTAGCTTATTCCTTAGTCAATTGAAAAAAAAATCAAAATAGGTGAGTAAATCCAACTAAGTTACATAAGCTATTACCTATCTCATTTGTCAGAAGTTAAACAGAAAGGGTTTTCTACAGCAGTAGCAGCAGCCTAACTGTGTGCTTAGTGTTGAAGGCATCAGATGAGCCCACTGAATTAGCCCTGGGAGTCTCAAAACTCACAAGCAATGTTCCAGAAGGATTCATGCACTACTGCTTTATAAAACAGAAGAGGTAAATATGGAATAGAAGGGACTATTCCTACATGTATAGGGATTAAGAATCATTTTAGGAACCATTTTGAACTGCACTGTTTAGTCCCACCTATGCTTCAAACTGGGGTAGGTTTTTAATTCAATTCACTTATTTCATCTGCATTGTGCAGGCATCAAAATGTAGAAAACTAGTAATGAGGCAGGCAACTGTTTCCAAAATTCTTCAGAGATGTCACATATTTATTTACTCCTCTTCCTGTTCCCTCTACTGAACTGTCACTGTCATTGTCTTTGGCTTTACTTTTCTCCAATCAATGCTTCACAGCTTTTGGAAAACTCCTTGTTACCCTCTGGAGTTATACTGCTTCCATTGAGAAGAATGGAATTATTTCCACTCGTTTTAATGGTCTATTGCTATGGTCTAAGGTACTAACTCTTCATAAACTCATAGAATGGTTTGGTTTGGAGGGGACTTACAGATCATGTTTTCCCAATCCCACACTACGAACAGACACACCTTCCTCTAGAGCAGTTGTTCAGATGCCCATCCAGGCTGGCCTTGAAAAATTCCAGGGATGTGACATCTACAACAGTTCCAGTGCCTCACTACCCTCACAGCAAAGACTTTCTTCCTAATACCTAATACCTAGTGCTGTCCTCCCGGTAGTTTTGTCTAGCTTCCTTATTGTTGGGATACATCTCTCATGAGCTTGGAGGAGGTGACCTGCCAATATGAACCAGCTTTCTTGGGCTTCTCTTTCCTCTAGGGCTTTAGCCTATGGTAGATCAAGCAGATTGCTGAAGAGGCTAAAGTCTGTTCTGAAGTCCAGGGCAATGAACTTGCTGTACACCCTTTTCACTGCCCAAAGGATCTTAAACTCCACTATTTCATGATCATTGCAACCCAGGCTGCCCTCGAGCTTCACATTCCCACTAGCCCCTACTTTTTTGAGAGAACAAGGTCCAGCATAACACCTCTCCTCATTGCATTCGCTGTCACTTGGAGAAGGAAGTTATAATAAATGCATTCCACTAACCTCATGGATTTCTTACGCCCGGCTGTGTTGTCCCTTCAACAGACTTCAGGGTGGCTGAAGTCCCCCATGAGGACCAGGAATTGTGAACGTGAGGCTGGTCCTATTTGTCCATTAAGAGTCTCATCTGCTCAGTCTTCCTTATAGGGGAGCCTGTAGCAGATCCCCACTATAATGCAATCTGTCCCTGATCCATAAGCTCTCGGTCAGCTCCTCATCCATCTCCAGGTGGAGCTCTGTGCACTCCAGCTGGTCACTGATACAGAGGTCAATACCCCTTCCTTGTGTCTCCTGCCTTCCTTCCTAAAGAGACTGTATCCTTCCACTCCAGTCATAGGAGCCATCCCACTGTGACCTGCAGGTGTGTGCATGTCCCTGACTCCTTTCCTGTATTCTCCATGCTCCATGCACTTTTTTAGAGACTTTTAAATTGAATTCTGATAATGACTCACTGGTTGGACTGGCTGGAATTACTATTTGCTACCTTACATGTGCTCTCCTGCTGACCTGTAATCTCTCTCCAGACTCTGAGCATCTCTTGCTGGCCCTGGCATCAAACTGGTATGAGTGGGATAGATTGACATTCCCATCTCTCAGCAACTCTAGTTTAAAGTCATCCTTACCAGTTTGACAAATTTATGACCCAAGATTCTATTTGCTGACAAATGGAACCTATCTGTCACCAGTACACCAGATTTCTGAAACTGAATCTCATGGTCATCCTTGTCAGAATT
>VXBQ01006195.1:347454-365358 GCA_013400175.1 Phainopepla nitens | reverse complement strand
TTTTTTACTTTTTGCAATAGCTTATAATTGTGCTCTCTGCCTCCATTAGAAAAATCTCTCTATTGCTGCTGTATTTCACTTACACTCCATAATATTTATACTATTTAATTATGTGAAGATTTCTGGGAAGTAATATAATGAAAGGCATCATACAAAGCAAACGTACATTGTATTATAATTTGGTTTGGTTACTTTAGTGTGTTTATATGCTTCAAGACTTTCTTCCCTAATAGTTAAATTCATTTATGTCACAGATGTTTGGTTATTGGTCTCCAGCCTCTTCTTAGAGGTACTGTAATTGAGCACGTGCGTGTGGGGACAAAGGGAATTGGGGGTTCTTGATTAATTTTCTCCATCTATAAATTATTTATTGTCTTGTACCAATCTCTTGTCATCCTCTTTGGGACTTTTTTAAACTGTCAGAGATACCTATTTGCTTTTAATTGATTGCTACTCTGTGCTCATTGAGTTTTCCTAGATGGCAAACACAGAAGAAATATTAAAACTACCCATATCTAACTACAATAAGAAGAGTTGGCATAGCAGAAATTATTGTTAACAGTGGAGTCTAATCTTTTGAAGTACTGAATTGCAGATAGGAAGATCTAGTTAGCCTCAAAGAATGGCTAGTGAGTTTAAACTTCTTGGGCTAACTGCTTCAGCTGACCCAGATCACAGGGCACAGGGAGCGACCACTTGAACTCCAGAGGTCCCTTCCCACCTCAGAAATTCTGTGATTGTAAGACAGAGCTAGTTAAGCCTCAAGCCATCTTTTCCATGGAAAATTAGGAAAGTTATTTCAGCTCCTTAAAATCTCATGCAAAAAAATTGGACAGTTCCACTACTTAACCAATCTGTTTCTCTGCACTGATTCTCTGAGCCTAATAGTACTTGCCTTCTTCAGTATGGCATTTGCATATATGTTACAAAAATTAAATTCTTACTACATTTTATATTAATGTCATATTATAACTGTCTCTGTTTTAACGTATTCTGTCTTTGGAATCTGCCAAGCATTCATCCCACAAGATTAATGAGACATTGCAAAAAAGATCAGCCATTCAGTTGTTAATTTTGTCATTCTGGCTCACAAATAGCCCTTGAATAAGAGAAGAAAAAAATTATCTCACCGCAGGAAAATACTGTCCACACAGTCATGTGGAAAAACACTCTACTTGAAAATATGCAGAGAACAGCAGTAACAGTTGCCTCACGAGAGTAGAATCATTATACTATACCAAATCAATATTAGGTCAAAGGTGCGGCACCAGAAAGGTCAGGAAAACGATAACAGCATTTGGAGGAGCCAGTGCAACTGTTAGCAACATAACATCTGGCTGAAGGCTCGATAGACTCATAAATGGATTGCTATGAGCCATCATTTGTGGAAAACATCAGCATACAGGCAACTCATGCTATAACTGGCTACTTAAATGACTTTAAAAAATATTGTAGGGATGCACGGCAGAATTTATAACAACCGGCTAGTAATATATTAGATGTATCAAGAGTGGTATTATTTAAAAGCACTTGAATATAGCTAAAATTTACTTTATTGAAATTATCAGAGGTAAGGAAAACGTCCCAATTCACCATATAATCTCTGCCAGAAACTCTGGACCTTACTGCCTGAAAAAATGTTCTAGTTGAAAAAAAGGAAACTTTTAAAATGAGGGCACTGATATCTGCCTTCAAAATATTTATTTATATAGCCCAGAAGGACAACACACTCAAAATACACATTGTCATACAGGATACGTACAAGGCCTTATCAGCAAAGATCAAGAGCTATACTATCCCATTAGGTTTTAGTGGGAAGAAAAAATGATGATACATAGCATATTGCTATATCTAAAGCTCTTATCACAGTGCTGCTAGCGAGTTGTTGCTCAGCTTTGATCAAATTACTTTACACCCATATTTTACACATGTGATGAGAAATCCACAACAAGATAATTGAACTTCTTTTCCCTGGACAGTCAAATAAATGCTTGCACTCCCTTTTCAGTTACTACCTGAAAACATTTCAAATGGTCTACTGCAGCCAAAAGCAGCCACTGCAAAGTTAACTGTGTGGTCTCTTCTCTATATTCGTGCCATGTGCCATTAATACCCTTTTCTGAAACAAATAGGCAAAGAACAGGCAATGGAACACAAAATCTGCAACAAAAATTTTAAATTACTTATTCTGATTTTTTTCTTTAAATAATCTATTCAGCTCTGGCTATTATTAACTCCGTTTAAAAATAATTAATATACTTATTAAAACATACTTTTACATATCCTGTATCATAGGCATTTGTATTTACACTTGACTTTAAAAAAGATATCCGCAATGGCATTTGTTCACCCCAATGTATATTCATCCTCCTCTCAGAAAAGAACTCTTTCAGAGAGGGGTGGAACTTAATCCAAGCCATATTTCTATATTCAAACAGTTACACCAAAAATAAAACCATCATAACAGAGTACCCATGTATACATCGCAATTCTTTAAAGGAAGAATAAGAAGATTCACTCATTTAAATACAACACATGAAGAACTGGGGTTTTTATTTCCTAACCAAGTATATTGATAGTATTTTAACTAAGCCATTATCTTTATTGCACTTCTAGAAAGACCTTATCATAAACCAGCAATGCTTAAGGCATACTAAAATTGCAAAGATTTTCTCTCTCAAAGAATTAGCACAATGTCCCTCTGGCACTGTTTAGAAATTCTTCATTTCTCCACAAACACTAAAGAGCTGGAAGAGGGTAAATGTAAAGAGAGAACACCAAAAAATCATTATTTAACTAAATTCAAAATCAGCCTAATTTTTTTTAAATTGAAGATTATTATCATGTTAGACAACTAATAATACAAAGGATAAGAAGTTTTCAAAATTCAAACCTAAGTGGCAAAATTTGTAAATATTAGTGCTTCTGCACCACGGAATTACTTTTCATTAGCAATTAAATCAGCCTTTTAAAGCAATTACAATTTCTGTGGATCAGCCCCATCTTTTTTCTTTCATTTCTCCATTAGTCTGTTGTAGGTAGACAACAAGTGTTATACGAAGATAAAGTGCTGGAGTCAGTGATAAAATATGTCACTTTTCTTCTTATTCGAGTCAGCTTTAGTAATTTCACACCCCTCCTTAGAAAGCAGATTTCATCTTCTTCAAAAACTTGATCAAAGGATGTTGAGCTCATGTTCCAGCTGACTCCTGTCTAGTGAAAGTCACACATTGTTCCAACAGGGAGATGGAGACCCCAACATAAGTACTAGATGTAGAGTGGATCACAAAGGAGAGCATTTTGTATAGATGGGAACAAGAATATCTGGATCAACTACTCCAGTTCAAAGGAGATCTCAATCTGGTTGGAGCTCCTTAGGATGGATGTCACTCTGCAGAATTAGACCCATGCTTTTCATAAAAATAATTTCTTCCTTTTGTCCAACCTAAATCTACCCTCTTCCCTCTGGACCCACTCTAAGAGATCCATGTCTTTCATCTGGTTTTATCAGACTCCAGAGCTGGATGCAGCACTCCAAGTAGAGTTTCACAAGAGCAGAAATAGAGGGGCAGAATCCCCTTCCTTGCTCCGATGGGCACACTGCTTTGGATGCAGCCCAGGATAGGGTTGGTTCTCTGGGCTGTAAGTGCACATTGCCAATTTATAACCAATTTTTCATCCATCAGTCCTCCTCAGGACTGCTCTCAATCCATTCATCCCTGGTTTATGCTAGAAATTGGTGTTACCCTGACCCATGTACAGGACCTTTCACTTGACCTTGCTGAGCTCCATGAGATTCACCTGGGCCCAGTCCTCAATATTGTCAAGGTCCCTCTGGATGTCATTCCTTATATAAACTGCACCACTCATCTTATTGTCATCTGTAAACTTGCTGAGGTTGCACTCGACTCCACTATATATGTCGTTGACGAAGATATTAAATGGGTTTTGTCCCAGTACAGACTCTTGAGGGACACTGCCCATTTCTGGTTTTCACTTGGACGCTGAACATATGACTGCAACTCTTTGCATGTGACCATTCAGCCAATTCCTTATGCATATGACATTTCATCTACCAAACCCTTATCTTCAGTATTATGGGAGACCATACCAAAGATCTTAGATAGAAAGTATCTCAAAGTCCAGATAAATAGTATTTGTTAACGACTTCCCCTGTCTACAAAAGCAGTTACTGCACTGTAGACGGCCACTAGATTCACCAGGCACAATTTGCCCTTGATGAAGCCATACTGGCTGTTTCTAATCACCTCTTCATCTTCCATATGTTTTGACATAACTTCCAGGAGGTTCTGTTCCATTATCTTACTACATACTGAGATGACACTGACAGGCCAGTAATTCCCAGCATCCTCCTTTTAACCCTTTTAAAAAATGGGTGTGATATTTCCTTTTTTCCAGTAACTGAGGCCTTGCTTTTGTTGGATACATCTACAGATTCTGAGGAAACAGTTTGATGCCAGTCATTGTGATGCCAATCTCAATTACTTTTGAAGGGTCATGATGATCAGTGGAGTTTTCTTAGGGGCTAGAAGAAAGCAAAGGTCACCCTTGCCTTCAAGAAAGGTAAGTAGGGTCCACAGAACTTCAATTCAGTCAGCTGCACCTAAGTCTTGGAAAATGCAATGGAGCAAATAGCCCTGGAAACCTTTTCCAAATATGTTAAAGGAAAGAAAATTATTGGATTGGTCAGCATGGATTTACAACAGGGAGGTCATGCCTGATCAACCTTGTAGCCTTCACAGCAAAAGGACTAGCTCAATTCAGGAAGCAAAGGGGGAGCAAGAGAAGTGGGTGTTGCTTATTCCAACTTTAGCAAGGCTTTCAAGACTGCCTCTCATATCACCTTCATACACTAAATGAGGAAGCATGGATAAGTGGAAAGTAGTGTGGACTGAAAACTGGTGGAACCATTAGGCTCCGAGGGCTGTGGTCAGTGCCAGGAAGTCCAGTTGTAAACCATTCTACAGTATATCCCTAGCTCAATGAAGTTTGTATGTACAAGACTGGCACATCTATGATAAAATAATTTCTAATCATAAGTGCTTTAAACACAAGTGTCTCAGAGATTCCTTCAGAAAGAAAAGTACTAGCGCCAAGCAAACATCCATTCAAAACAATGTAGATCTTTATCTAAGGTATTTCTTAGACATTCCTTCAAGCCCTTTTTTTCTAGTTGCAACTATCTTTCTAACAGTATGTGAAAATGAAACTTACCCAGTGAGACAGATATCAGGCTCAGATTTTAGATTTTCTGTAATTCAGTTTGAAAATAAATGTCATTAGAGAGTAAATGCACTTAGAAGTGAGATTTAACATCATCTTTTTTTTTTTTTTTTTGTTTATGGCAAATTGCATAATCCTAAAAGAGGTTTTATGAACATTATGCTACCCCCAACAGTGTAAATACATGGTTAGTTACACCTACACATGGCTTTCACACATCTTGAAGACCTTCAAAGTAAAATAAAGTTTAATTTTGAAACACAGTGTCAAATATAGAGCTCTGAGTAACCTGGCCAATTGAAAATTGACTCTGTCCACCGCAGGGAGGTTGGAAATAGATGATATTTAGGTGTCTTCCAACCCAGGTTATTCTATGAATATGATTCTATGAAATCAAACAAATCAAATGCAACTATGTTGGCAACATCCAAGAAAAGCAAAGAATAGTTCATGCTGATGCAAAGCAACTGTAAAATTTAGTTCATTTAACATTTTCTTTTTTTAAGATACGGTGTGTCCAAAAACTGAGCCAAACACAATGGTAAAGAAATGGAATGCAATGAATAAGAAGGGAACATGAATGTGATGAACATCTGAGATGCAAAGTGTATCAAATAGTAAAGACCAGTGGAAAGAAGGAAGACAGAAAAAAAAAAAGGAAGTTGATCTGCATGGGGATTCCATGAACCAGTTGTGTAGAACAGCAAATCGAGCAGCTCTGGGCCACCATCTCTGGGCTCAGCTCTGTCATTCTTCATTAAGGGATTCTGAGATCCGAGTGTCTGCTGCAAGTAATTGCTATGTATTTCCAAAATTATAAAAGCCAGTGCTAATTCTCTCTGTGGTGAAGGTAACTATTGCCCTTGAGCATGGAATGATCTGGGAAATGAGTTATCATCCAAATGCTCAGAAGAGGGGATAGGATGCTAGCAGAGAAACAGACACTGGCATGTGCAGCAGTCATGGGTAATGGTTCATTTACTTCAATAGCTCTCTTTTTCCCTCCCTCTCCTTCCAAACTTCTTCCCAGTTACTGATTATTGCTGCGCTGAACTGAATTAGTGGTGCTTTAAAAAGAAGGGGAAAAGGGCATGATAAAACATCTAGAATGCAAAATATGAGAGATACATACACCATTGAAAAATAAAACTTCTAAATAAATAAATAAAGAGTATGAACCTATAATATTACCACTTAGACTTCTGCTACACCTGTGACTTAACAGTATTAGTAGCACACAGTGCAGTCTTTCTTTCAAATGAAAAATCTAATTGATTATTAATTTTAAAAAGTGTGTTAAAACCCTATATGCATACATACAAAGAGATGAAGATGGGGAAATTAAAAAAAAAAATTGTTTAACATAACCTCAATTAAAGTTTTCATTTATAAACTGCTTCTGTATAAGGGCAGCACCTCTGCCCTCAGCAGGGGAGTGTAATATAGATGATTTTAAGATCCCTTCCAGCCCAAATAATTCTATGAGTCTATAAATGTTTACATTTATGTAATACCTATTACATACTTAATATTTTATTTGGGGTAGAATAGACACATGGGGGAAAATTGAATATATACTGTAAATTAGCCTTGGTGGTCAATTTCTTCAAATGGAGCCTGACTGTCGTTTCATTTTTCAAGTATAATTAGGAATAAATTCATTGAAGTTGGAGGTATAATTAGACACACCCTTGTGATAGATGAACAATGGAAATATTTTCATGAATTTATTAAAGACATTCTATTGTCACTTCTTCTAGAGGAAAACATGCAGTTCAGCTCAGAGTCATTTCAGTCACTGCAAAGTTGACTTCTTTAACAGAAATCTAAATAAAAATGGTATCTTGGCATATGCATCAACTATACCCTCATGTCATGACCAACAAAAGGATGTGACACACTGACTAGTTCTTTTGACTGCTGTGAGCCACACACAGAGCAGAGATGTTCAGTCGAGGAAATAATGCTAAATCCACTGTAGAGCTAAAACTCCTGACTTCATGTATGGCAGACATAAATGCCAGCATGACCTGCTTTGATCTGCTGATCCTTCCCTACTGGATTGAATTATTTACTAATGTAAATTTAGTCCATAATTTCTGATACTTCACATTCAAATTCCTAACATTGATGAGTTTTATATAACAAGGACTGTTCCAAATAAAATTCTTACTATGCACAAATTAACCTTTTTTTTGCCCCCAAATCAACTGTTTAACTTCTCAGATCCACTATAGAATTTATCTCTGAAGAAACACAGCTCTCAATCTTCTTGTGTCAGCAGGAGATGAACTCTGACATCCTCTGAATGTTACGATGTTCACCCCAATGTATTTTCATTGGTCCAAACTGGTTTTGACTAGTCTCATGCCTCAGTATGTTCTAGGAGATCTATCCCTTTTCATACCAAATGAAAGTGAATTCATTCCTTAATTTTGACACAACATCCTTGACAGCAGACCCCCTCAATGTGGGATGGGATCAGAAAACCTGTGCAGTAGGACTCAGCACATAGGAGAGGAATACTCTCTCCAGTTTAGACAGCTTTGTAAGACTAAACTTTGATTTCCTTGCTCTATTAAATCTCCTACAACTATCAAGCTGGATTTGCTGTGTCTGTATACTTCTCCCTAATCTTCTTTGACACAATTCTCTTTCTCTTCATATCTATTCACTGTTATTCCCCCATCCTTGCTTATATTGTCACCAACAGGTGGACAAATCAAGTAAACCTCAGAAACATGTTCACTGTAGCAGAAAACAAAAGCATCCACATCAAAAAGAGAAAAGCAGAAAAGAAAAAAAATGTACATTGGATCGCAGTTTCATTATTGCACTCAGCCTTTAGCTGAGATTCTGTGAGGTAAATGGCCCAAATCAGGCTACAAAGACATTTGAAAATGCATATGTATCTTAAGCCTCTGTATGGTATTTGGCTTTAGAACAATTATTGGAGAATTCAATTAATTTTGCAGAGTACTTTATGCTGATCTGTACATGTCATAAAAGAGAACTTCAGGCAAAAATAATGCTGTCTTTGGCATGAACATTGCAAAGCAAAGCACTGTCTCCTGGGACAATATCTCTTGCTAGCACTTCCTGTAGCAGCTTGGGGAATTGGAGGGGAAGCAAAAGTGGGAGGGATTGTGTTGTTAGCACTGAATATCTTTCAACTCTACAATGGCTCAAGTAGCCATTTTGGGGTGGGATCCTTCAGCATAAAGGCACCTTGAATATGGTCAATCTGAAAAAACAATGACCTGCATGGGTGCATTGACAAGCTAAAACCAATTAAATTGTTATCAATGCTTTGCAATTCAATATTGCAATGTTCTGAATTAGATAAAGTAAAATAACTTTATATAAAATTCCTTTTTAGATTATCTTAGGCAAAGTTCTGAACAACATAGTGCTATTCAAATAATCTGAAGAGGGGGATAACCTAAACTAACAAGACTGGTACTTCTAAATTACTAGTTTGGTCCATTGAATGCAGTGAAGGAGCAGGAGATCTGAGATCTCAAAATAGAGATATTCTTAAACCTCACTTGCACCCACTGAGTAAAATATAGAGAGGTCCAAAAGCATCAGCAAAATCTGCCTTAACAAATCCATTCTGCAGATGGATGAAGCCATGTCATGGCAAACTACCAATAATGAACCAAATAATGTCTCTCTCTAAATTAAATTAACAACTTGTTTTTCATTTAAAAAATCAAACCTCCAAAGCACTAATGAGCAGAAAGGTCTGGCTCAATGTTTTTGCCTCCTTCTATACACCTTCTTCATTTCAGTGTGAGGACACAGGAGAAAGGAACATTTTATTTCACAATTATCAGCATCTCTAATATATGCCTTCATCCACTCAAGGAATCCATTTAGGATTTTGGGAAGGATTCAGTTGCCTAAATGTCTGTGTCTAATGACTTTTGAGGCACTCCAAGGAAGTAAAGACATAAATATATTAGGACGACAGAAACCACACTGGACTTATGAGGGAATTGTACCTTTCAGTAACAACAGCTGGGAGCCAGACAGGACAGCCTAGAGCATCTCACGAGCAAAGGCTTATTTATACAGAACTCAAGTGCATAAAGCTATCGAGGTGTTTATATCTAGTCTGACTCTGTCAGACACACAGAAGACAGAACATAATGACAGGTCTGATGGACAGTAAGCATGAAATTATCTCAAAGAAGGAATTTCCTTCTCATCTTTCCTTCTCCTTCAGCAACGGGCTGTTTGCGCTGTTAAATTCAGTGGATATTTAATAAAAGCTAACATCTGTGCCTTGCTTGCCTCCAATTACAGAGCTTCATCCTAGGGCCACTTTGGAGCTTCTTACAAGCACAGATGCTTGAAGCACAGCCATAACAAAAGAATGGACTGACAGGGTTTTTTAAGCCTCTAGCTACATTATTTGTTCTTTTTTTATTTTTATCTGCCTCATATTTGCCTTATAATTTGGTTGGCCACCCTAAATGACCAGCCTGCAGAAATGGCAACCCTGTAGGAGACTGTTTGATCAATCTTCTTTTTATGCAAGGCCTCCCAGGAGCAGAAAATATCAGTGAAGAATGCTTCCATACCCCAATTACATGCAAAAACACATCCCCACAGCTACAACACTGCTGGATCTGCTGAATTGGCTGGAGAGAATTAGAGGGATTCTTTGTCTATAAGCCATGATAGATAATGTGAAAATACAGCTTAGAATTGTTAACAATGAACTCATTATAAGAAGGTTATCTCAGAATTTCTCTAGAAAGCTTCTTTAGGGTTAAAATTCACTTCAGATCATGTTCAACATCTGTCAGAAAGAAGCAAAAGCTGGAGAAAAACATCTATCCAATTTTATCCATTCTTGTCTCTCTAAGAGTCTTGTGGAACTGCTAGATGACTAAGAATAACTGATTTAGAACCTCACATTTAGAAAGAAGACAATATGAAATAAGAAAATAGAGGAAGGAAGAGAAAATGTAAAAGGAAAATAAAGCAGCTCAACTGACATCTGAGTTATATTGAACCAGGCATGTTTTCACTATCTAGCAAGCATTTCCTAGTCACTTAAATTCAAATGTTTCTTGATTTTTGTCTCTAAATGTTCCAGTTTTTCTACAGTGCAAATGTTGGCCTTTTCTGAGTCATCACTTAGAGAGGATCATTTGTATAGCTCATTATTAAATTAGATCTCATGTAAACAAAATATTGAGGCCTATTTTGCTACATAATCAACTATAGCTATAATATAGAATTTCTTAAAACTGTTAAAGCAGCCAATATATGTGTCTCGTTCTATACCTTTTATGTGCAATTTTTTAACATGCCTATATATTCACATATGCTTTGCTTTTTTTGCAGACATTATGCAGGAAATAGCAAAGTTGGTATAAATGAAAATGGACATTGACAGATAAGCTTCTGCAGTTATGTTGGGCTGCATTAACATAAACTAAAGAACTTGTTTTTCTCCATTTTTTTCATAGTATCCATGAAATGATGGTCATAATGCTGTGAAAACTCACATTTTAAAAACAAGCCCTTTCCAAGGTACCCAGGGAGAAAAATGGTAGTACATTTGGCAATTCTGAAATTTTTGGATTTGAATTTTATTTTGTTAACTGACATGTACAACAACAAGAAGCATTATCGATCCAGTTCAGAAATGTATATATCATTTTCTGTGCAAACATACAGATAACTGCATTTTTTTTCTGCTGCACTGCAAAATGTTACTCTGGGGAGATGTCTGATATTCCCATCACACTAGCCAAAGCCAGGCTTAATACAAGTTATTGCAAGCAAGAGAAATAGGCTACTTGCACGCCAAGAATTCAAGTCAGATCCAACACTCTCTGAAACACAGCAGATTTTTCCCCTTTTCCCCTAAGGACCTCCAGGTTATTCAGCAAATGGAGCTGAACTACTCTACCATTTTTCAGTCAGTGTGAAATAGGCCCTAAATGGAAAAGCAGTCAGGCTGTGACACACAGCTTCAGACACAGATTTGTCATCCAGCTCAATGAAATGCTTTACTGAAGAGCACTGAGAAAGTAAATTTCTTTTTATATTCATATCTGCAATTAATTACAGATTCAGTCTCACCATCAAAAAAAACTCTAGAACAGACAATCACTGCTGATGAGCACTGGGTCAAAGAAAAACTGAGCACACATTACATCTGTATTATTCTCTTTAATTGAACTTACTTCTTAATAGCAACAAATAGAATCTCCGTTCTCTGCTCATAAAAAGCATTTAGGTCTGCATCTTCAAACCCTTGTTTCACTCAGGAGTACATAAGTAGGTCAATTTTTCATAAATATGAAGTAGATTATAATACAATTTATATATATATTTGAGTAATTAATAACATTTTTATGACCTATACACCCTCTTATAAAAGTCAGAACTACAGAATATCTGTAAAGAACCAGTAGGGATTTTCCTTATTATTATTTTTAATTAAATACAACAACAAGTCATTCATTCTAACCCATTTAAAATCAATAATTCTTCCTCAGAAAATATGGTTTCCTAATATACAGGATGAGCTGGACTCACAAAACCTCTTTTATATCTAAAATGTCAGAAAGTAGGTCCATTTCTTTGAATAGCTGTAAGACTAGAAATTAAAGCTCTATGTCACTGGAAAGGATCAGTTTCCCAGTTTCTAACTTTGGAGCATCCCAAGATACTGGATATTAATGTCATGACATTTTAGATATAGAGAAACTCTTTTAAGCTATATTTAGAGATTTCAAAGGTTCCCTCTGTAACCTTCACACAAGTGGACCCACAGTAAACAGGGTATCAAACTTTACCTTAACAGTATGAGATAATCCATAAACATACTTCAATGCTTTGATATGCAGCTAAAATGGTTTATTTCTAACATATGTGGCATGTACAGAAAATATGATGATATGATTATACATTAAAGGTTTTATCACCACAAATGTAGGTCCTCCAGAAAAAATAAAAGTGCAAAAACTTTTATAAAAGGTAGCCTGAAGCGAAAATTTTCAGTCCAGGCTTAGAATACTCAAGAAGAAGTCAACTTATTTATTTATTTACCACAGAGCTAATATTTCTCTTTAAAGTTGCAGATTTTTCATTGTAGAGAAACTACAGAGACTTTTATATGGCATTTGTCCCCACCCTCTATGAAACTTTCGTGGTCCTTACTTCAGCACCAGAGGTTCTACACAGAAAAACCTCCAAAACTATTGATGAGGAAACACAGGAGTTTGCATAACATTTTGTATTGCTGTCTGCTGTATAGCTGTGTATTTATTCAATAGTATATCTTAAACTAAATTGAGAAATACACATTATATTAGAAGGTGGATAGACAGGACCGTTGGGTCATTTCACTATAAATTTATTTTTAAAGCCTGCTAGCATTGGATTTTATTTGATAAAAATTCTTCATCCTCTTCACCCAACTTATATAGTACCTCTCACCTAATTATAAAATAGGTTCCATCCACAAAGAATGAAATTTAGCAAAATAAAAAAAGTCTCATAATTATTTTGGTTACCAATATTTTGTAAGGAGATTACATTTAGGTCAGATTCTCCTGTATTATTTTCCTTGTTCCTGAGAACAATCATTTATTCATTTTTCAGGCTAGAAAGAAAAAAAAACAGTCCTGTATATCGGACTAATATTATTTCTATGTGACAAATTCCCACCACAAATCTCTTAAGATTGGTTTGAATAGTTCTTTATGAATTAAAGAATAAACCATGGTCAAATATCTCACTCTGTTACCTGATGAAATCATATGAAAACCAGCAGTGAATTTTCATTAGTTTGAAAGAACATATGAAGCATGTTTTATTTCTTCCTTTTCCTCTACAAATATTAAAGTCATCAATATGCAAGCCTATCATGAGATACATGTTACATTATAAATGTTATTACTCAGCAGAATGCTTAAAACTTAGGAAGCAGACCTCCTAGAAATTCAGCAAATTAGAGATCATCTTAAAAAGCACTGCTAAAGTGGATGTTCACGCACAACCAGTTTTCCAATGGATGAGGTTAATTCGTGTTAGCAAACTGTCAAAGAACCTGTCATATTCCATTGTCTTTCCACATATAAAAAAGTTAAAAAGATTATGAGACTGAAATAATACCCCAAAGAAATCCTGGGCAACGAAGAAAATCCGCTGGTTTTTAGCTTCATAGTTTTAAATAACATTTACATCTGATTTTAAGGAGTCACATTTTTCCTGATTGTACATATTGAAGATCTATGTTCTGTATTTTTATTTTATTTTCATAATATTCTCTTTAAAATTGCTGTAATAATAGCAATAGTTCTGTGGAACTGTTTGACCCTGTACAAATGCTAGGTCAAAGGCTTCACGCCGGTACAGACCTGAACTAGCAGTTTGATGCTTCTGGTTCTGTGCATTTTTAATGGGAAAAAAAAAAATATTTCTGGAAACAAATACATTGTGCAACTAGTAATAAGTGTTAGTTAAAGTCAAATCTGTAGAAAACCAATATGTACTGGAGGTGTTCAAGAAAGAATGTGTAACTGTTGTAGCTACCACAGGGCTAATACAAGTATTGATACTAATTTTGTGATTTTAAAAGTTTAAAGTATAGACTGTACTTCTAGCAAATTTTAGGAGAAGTTTGTAATTGAAAGATATATTAGGAGTAACTCTAGAGAAATAAGAATTAAAAGTAATTTGATGTATTCACACAGGATAACAGCTAAAAAAAGAGCTTAAAGCCCATATTCACAATTTACAAGGAAATGCTATACTTAGTGTGATAACATGGAATTCAATGTATCTTAATATGAGATAAATTGTGGCTTCACACTGCTTTCCACATGGTTTTTGGAATAATTGCTCTGATTTCCTAGAACTTGAGGGAGCACAGAGACAGACAGCAAATAGTGAAATATGTTCTCTTAACGTTTAATGAAAATATTCAGCAAATAGGTTAGATTTTATAGCTATGTTGCCTTATGGCAGATATATTTACTATTCCAAGTATAAGAAATAGACAGTTTAGCATATTTTTTTTCCTTTTTTTTCACAAAAAAAAAAAGTGTTCATTTAAATGATTGATGTTATCTTAACATGGTTTATAAATACTGACACACTTTTCCACTAAAAGACTTCACAATTGCTTCTCTGTAAGTAACCTCTGAACACAACAAATGCATGCTAAAATAATTTATATTGGTTTTTGTATCACTGAAAGCAAACAGATATCTCTACTGTGTAAACTTAATGAGTCCAAGTAATGATCTCCAGTTCATGGGAGGAGATATAGGGGAAAAGAACATTGAATTCAGATATTACCCCAGGGAATAAATTGTCTTATCATGCCTTTGGACTACATTTTTCTCTGACAGCTACATTAACCAGTAGTTTAGTTTAGTTCTAGTTTTCCAAAGAGGCATTTGAAAAGCTTAATAAGTACAGTGTCCTTTCAAGACTGAGTCTTCTCATGTATCAAGCGCCAGGAAAGTCTTCAAAAGTCACTGTCTACCAGCATTCATTAGTGACATTTACAATTTCAAATGCCCAGGCCTGATGCTTTTCATTTCTCACAAGGTTCAAATAACTTGAACTCTTATAGATTACAGACCATTCAGCATTTTTCAGGAGTCAGACAGGGACAAGAACATGCAACCATCTGAACCATTTATCTAGACAAAGAAATTGAACCAGTGCAAACTGTGAATTTTAAATATTGTAGTCATGTCTGCATAACTCTTACATGTAAAACTGTTTTTCTGAATAAAGTGTGTTTAAACATTCACACAGACACACACAGATAGGAATATCCAGATAGTTTGTAATGGGATTAGGATCTGGAATAGGAGACTTCACACAGGTCTTTATATTGACCTGCTTCAGCTTACTCTGCCACTAAATTAGAGCAATATATCTAAAAATTCTTCAATGAAAACTGAGCTTTATGATGCAGCTATATTTCTGGAATATTTCTAAATGGTGGAGACATCACTCACATGAAAAAAAACTGCAATATATTAATCCTTTGGTGTAGTTTCTATTGAAAAATATAGCCTCTGAAACAAAGTTTTAATACTCTGATTTGCAGACACAAAATATTTAGTGGATTAACAAATTCAAATGTATCTTCTATTGGGTCATATCCTTTCATTTTTCCAAAGTAATTTCATCTATTTACAAACAAAAAGCTGAAACAAGTGTATCCCTTTCTGTGTACATAAATGCACACTGTCCACAGAGATACAGACTTATCCCCTAAAAATTATTTTCTCCTAAGCATTTTTGTTTCTATTCGTTGCATTAAGAGTAAAAGCAAAAGTATTTAAATATCAGGTTTTTGTTTTCCTTCATTATTGTTTTGCGAACTCCTAATTAGAAAAGATACTTCATAGAAATGATTAGCTCTTATATCTGCTTTTAACACTTGAAAGGTTACAGCAATAGGAAAAGGAAGAGCTTTAATTAAAGAATGAATTATTCAATACTCCATTTTAATTGATGTAGCCTTCTGCTATTATTTTGTGTGTTTATAGATATTTTATGTGATTCTGTAATCAAGATCACACACAAAAAGGAGTCTTCAAGGCAAGAGAATGAAGGGTGCTGATCACATTCAGCCATTTAAGTTCAAGAATCATGTGAAGTATGGTTTCCATGACAACAAGTCACTAATTGCTAACAGAAAAGAAAATAAAAATCAACCTTGACAGAATTTGGCAGTGACATGGAAGATGAAAAACCTTCCAAATAATTATATGACAATTTTCATGTATGATGAAGAAATACAAGCAAACCCACCTTCTGAGACATGGTGAAAGCACTCAGAGTTCCAGGGTTATTTTGGATTTGGCAGAGCTGGCAGCATACAGTAGTCATTGTGCATTAGACTTGGTAGTCAACACCTATCTTCAGTAACAGATAAGAAGAGATGTTTGCGATGAGGTGATGAAGGACTTCTGTGTCCTTGGGCTACATATCAACACAGGAAAACACTGTGGAAAATGTATCAAGTAAAGAAATGACACAAAAAGCCAAAATTTTAGCATAAATTCACAGGGTAAGAAGAAAAACAAATTAAAGGAGAGCAGAGGGGGAAGAAAGGAGCTATAGTCATACATACCACCCATGCTAACTTATTAGTAAGTATTTCAGACACCTCCAGCTTGCAGACAGAAAGAGTCTTTTGAGACTAGGCAAAACTACTTAGGAAGTACAATGATGCCATTCAAAATTTACTGACTTATGAACTGCTGCATATCATTTGTAAAAATTGCTTCAGTCTGAATTACCTTTCACCAGCTCTATAAGTCAACTCACTGGGTCACTGGGAGTGAACAAGAACATTTTGATAAATTCAGTTTCCATGACAATGAATTAGCCATGGAAAGGGGGAGGTGTTGAAAGATCTGTGTTCTGTAGAATACTCTTCAAATGTTTGCCTGTTTTCATTTTTAGCCATTTAGTTCTCATGGCTCTGTTCCAGGACTCTAATTCACCAGTAGCTGGTGAATTTTCCTACCCAGATTAGAGGAGTAATTCATCAGTGAATGTTTCACTCAGTGGCCCCATCTAATGTAAGAGAATATATAAATGAATTTTTTCCAATTATGTTTTTTGTTTGTTTTGAAAGAATGCAGCAATCTCTTGTTCCACTCTAAACCAGCTACAGAATACTTAATCTTTCCTATTTATTGCCCACTACTTAGGAGTATAACTGTAACTTGCAAGACATCGGGAGTTTGTTCTAAATAGCCATGAGCCCCCAGAACAAAACAAAACAAAACAAAACAAAACAAGACAAAACAAAACAAAACAAAACAAAACAAAACAAAACAAAACAATGTTTTGAAGTTTGCTTTAAAAGGAACAAGCCAATAAAAGTATGTCGTATTCCAAACCCTGCTATAGCCTGCATCAATGGGAACTGCTGAGAAACAGACCTCTGAAAACAAATGGTATTTATTTTTGATTGAAGCGCCTAAAGTTATTTTTCATTTCTCTGCCTTTTGAAAGGCTAAGCCAGTGGGACATTTGTTAGTGTCAGAACTAAAATCTACTCAAACTCCGGAATGTCGTTCAGCTGTTTTCAACGGGTCCTGAGCGAGAGCCTTATACTAATGAGATTAAGAGTCAAGTTGTTTAACCATTCATGAAACATACGTATATTTCAGAACACAAAGTAGCAGGGGATCAAAACAGCTGTTTCCATGGCTGTTGGGATAGATGGGTCTCCAGAAACAATTGAGACAAATTTGACTCTTTCAGAAAGTAAACCTGTTCTTCTTAGTACCTCCAGCAGTATGCTGCCCATTGCCATAAATAAAAACTGAAAAGAATGTGCACCTTGTTTCCACTGTCTCTGCTGAACGGCATCATTTCATGTGCTCCACAAGAAATGGAAGGGTTTTTCAACAAGCTGTTAGTGTCTGTGACAGCCCAGCATGGGCTAAAATATCTGAATCATTTTCAGAAGAAAGAAAATTTTGCAAGCAGAAAAAAAATATAAAAGTAAAGAAAAACAGTAACAAAAAAAATGAACCAAATTTAAAAAAAAAAAAAGGCAAAATTAAAACACAACATAGGAAGCCACTACACAGAAAATATAAAGGAAGAAGAAGGGAAAAAAGAGGGAAGAAATGGAGAAGAAGG